>JABMBR010005377.1:0-16081 GCA_018881525.1 Meteorus sp. PSUC_FEM 10030008
TTACCGACGATATTTCCTTGACTGCCACAATGTCCCCAGATTACCATGCAATATAGTAATTTTTCTAGCGATTTGACGTTAAAATTTAATCGAAAATTCACTCAGTGTAGGCATCACGATGAGACAAAAATAATTACATCGGTTCCTTTGGAGTTTCAAAATTGTACGATGAATGCAACGCACACTCATCTAGAATGTCGTATCGCCTAGAGTGATGATGAGAATCAGTATTTTTTCATCATCACTAATTTCATCTGTAGAATCAAAAACATCAATGACAACGATACAAGAAGAGTCTCTATCCGGTGAATTGCAAACATCCAATCAACTCCCGAAATGTCCTTTTTTTATTTTTTCAGTTGATTTTAACTGTGATAACTCAGGTCCTAATGACTGCGGCAAATTTCGTATGACCATGAATGTATTTGAAGTAATTGCCATGATTATGATTGAAAATTGAACACAAAATCTTCATTTTCGGCTTGGTTCATTCGTTTCCGATTCGCCCATCAGATGAACATCAAAGAGGTTTTAACGTAGAACTCAAATATGCCACTTCTGAACATAAATTTGGTGAACATGAATTCTTCTTGAGATAACATCGCTATTTCCTGTACAAGAAGGGATCATTATCATTAATGAATGCTCTGTGCATCTATTCACAGTACAGTTGTTTTTGTTTGATCTTCCATACGGACTGAGGCACGCACTGGAGTCACGTTACGACGATTCAGAAAGTGGATGCGCGCGTGTTATAGAGAAACGTTGGGATTACTCTGAATACAGAGAAGTCTCGTCGCTGTGTTAATGGACACACTCAAACGGAAGTGGTAGCTACTACTGTGACGCTGAAGAGGTGCTTTCTCACATTTGTTCACTTCTTTTGTAAAAACTGTAGTCATTATGCACATACAAAATGTAAGTATGATACATACTCCACTTGTATCAGCTTCCTGAGTTTCAGAGGTTTACGCGTTGTTGAATGAAAATTTATTCGATAAGTGTAAATGTTATGGTTTCAGATCCGAATCAAAATTTTTTTAAATCGAAATAGTTGTTCTCTGGTTACTGAGCATAATGAGTGACTGCAGAGGTTCCTCTTTTCATCATTTGTGAAGATTATCATTTTCAAACAGAACTAATGCCGAATCTCGAGGATGGGATTCAGGAGGTTCAATGGCAATGAAGAAAAAGCTGTTTCAGTCTGGCAATTATTCTTGTCATTTTATGAAAATGCGTTCAATTCTCGGTTCTCTCACAGAGTTTGAACCCTACGTAATTTTCAATTCTGATAAGGGGGAAGTTATCTCCGTACATAATTCATCAACAATTGATCTACCTAAAAGAACTATTCAGTTAATCATTATTCAGTTCAACCCCTTCTTCGTGGAAATTATGTCCATGAAAACAAGCTAACGGGAATGTTGTTCGGAGTGCTCTGTATTTTTTTTATTATAATTGTTCAATTCTAATTATATCAACTATCACATCCGCAGCATCATTTTCGAGAAGCATCAACAACTCTCAAATCCATGAATCTATGTGTTTTCCGATTCTCTATTTGTGAAAAATATGAATCGTGAGGCAGTGTAATGCAGAAAAGAAGAGGCATAACTCTCCTCCTGCTGAATTACAATGATCTAGGTTGAAAGTCAATCACAATTGTCATTTCTAATGGATTCAGTTAATTTGTGTTTCAAATACTGCTGCGTAAAGTTGAAATTCATATGCGACAGACGAATTACGGTAATACAGGGTTGAACGTATTTCCATCCGTACAATATACGGCTATGTACATTCAGTGGTTCGACATCGATTGTCGATCTAATCATTACTTCATGTGGTTAAGGAGTGCACGATTAGAGAAAGTGATGGAACTCTGCCGGGGATGCTGATTGGTATCGCAGATTTTATCATTGGGAACGATCTGGTTGCAGGACAGCATGTGCGGCAGTCAGCGCAACTTCTGAGACTCGTGGGAAGAGATGAGGGGAGTGACCCAGGTGTTAACCTCTGCTCCCGATTCGACCCAGCTTTACGATCGATCGGACATGATCGTGGCGCACATCGTCTAACCGAATACGTTATTTACAACAGCATCGTGTGCAAACTATCATATTGTGTATATAAATAATTTCTCGCGTTAAATGTCAGTCAGAAAATTAGCATTTTTTATATTAAGCGTAAGTTTCAGCTTGCATCATACTAATATGAACATATAATAATTGTTATGAACTCGGATATATTTTTCATTCATATTCTGATAATCCCGACCATGCTCATGAATAAGATTTACTAATCTTGAGAGGTTCACGAGCTGCTCTGGGCCATGAATATGACACATTCGTAGAAATGATAACGAATGAGTATCAGGTCAGAACCATTCCAGTTTGGGATGATAATTCTCTTCTGGCACCTTCTTTGATGAAAATCCATACGAATTACATCGTTCGCACACTTGTATCAATTTGTATGAATTAAGTCCGTGGTGATGACTATGTGGTGACACATCTTGTTCGATTCCATATTCGTGTTTTGAATATTATTCATTTAGTTATTTATCTCTTGATTTTTCAATATCATTGCGCTGTGAACTTGACGAACTGATGAAAAGTTTGCTTAATTGGGAAATAATTTATGTCATTGGTATGGAGTGTTTGGAAAAATGGAAGTATGATGACTAACAGAATTGAGGCTGAAACAACTGAGGACTAGCAGACTTGTTGTAATATTTTGAATGAGGATCCAGTTCTTGTGGACTGTTTGGATTCTCCAAATACCAAATCTTTTCAATGTTTAGTGAGAAAATGTGTAAACTCTGTTGTAATCATGAATACCAGCAGTTTGTTGAGCTCATAACTAGGAATGCAGACGACAATAATGTGATTTAATGTGAAACAGTGGAGACACCATATGAATAAGCTACTTCATTATACAAATAGTTCTGTGAGTTTACCATCAGAATATTCTCACGTTGATGATAAGTCATTGCACATTCCAAGCGGTGATATTATGATTGTTAATAAAAAACTATGCAAATATTTGGTTTTGCGAATGTTTTGTTTATTCTGATTGTGTTTCAGATTTCCAAGCCGGTTACAGTGATGCATCCCTAACAATTATTTGAATTTCGATAATATTTGCGCTTCATAACAGAAATTTTTTTCCAGCTGTTTCATGCATTCTTTTTGTTCCATGATTGTCTGAGTGAACTAAATCTTGCTCAAGTCATATGTTTGGAAAATAAATTCTGCAGGACCGTGTTATTTTCCGATACATTGGATATCTAATGAAATATTATACAGTGTGATATACGCTAATCAATTGCTCTCACTGTGGGCACATATGTGAATGTCTCCCTTTTGTTTTCAGCCCACGAGTTGAACGCAATATAGACGCGGAAACTTGAATATGGCGCACTGTACGCGCTGCGGAACAATCGATCGCGTCTACGTTGCCATTTCAAACACTTTTTTTATTGCGCCCACATTGCGATTGGTGTCTCGTGTGGGTCGGTATATTGGTAAAGGTGTAGAACAAGAAAAAAGAAGTGGAAAAATTAGAGGAAGGATAGATGAAAAAGGTGAAAAGAAAAAAAACGAGGTGGAGAAAAAGTGGAAGTTGTTGATGGAGGTGAGAACAAGAAGGAAATTAAGAGGCAGTTGGATGTCAAACTAATACCTCACGTCTATATAAGTAGATCATTACATATAGCTATACAAAACGGATATCTTCAGAGGAGAATATGATAAGACTTCATAAATACAAGAAAAGATGCGATTGATGGATCGATAGTATTAAATAACCATTCAGGTATATCTACTCAATCTTATCTCTTGTACGATTCGAGAAATTGGTCACGTGAACTGTATATACACAGGGATAAATGTCTTACTCAGTAATACCATGACATCGACTTAACTACGCATTCCATTTTTGATTTTTATTTTTTCAGATTAGCTTCATACAGTTGAATGATTTGAGGAATATGGAATGCGGCGGAAGAGGAATGAAAGCTATATAAGCAACAGCTGTATGATATATTTTTCCACTAAGCGTTCTATTTTTTCTTCATGATACACGCGTTGGTGTTGAAGAAAATAACACTTGGATATCTGCGTTCTCATTTACAAATCGTTTTTGTCAATTCCAACGTATCCAGTGGCTCATTTGAAGTGGGCGTTGCTGCACCTATGTGTCTAGACTTTTTGTTGCAATCTACTTGATCGATGCGTCAATCATAATTAGTGTTTGCGTCCTTAACCACATCACACGAGTTTATTATACATAAAATAGATGAATCCGCATGTCCATACATGTATGTGTATTAGCTTTCAAGGTCTTGGAGGATAGTTCTGACTTGTTATTTGCGCTGTTGATGACGTTCAATTATTCCATAATCTTCTCAACTATACAACGAAACATGGATAGAAAAATAAACAACTGTCGAGTGATGGTGAGTTCATTTTTTTGATGAGCGGGAGATTTTCTGATGTGTCCAAATGAATCAGTGGAGAGTTCCACTGAATCCAATCAAACAGACATAACAAAGTCAGCACCAGTATCTCATTTAGAGAATAGATCCAGTTAGTCCTGCGACAAATTTATTGATTCCATCATTGAAGTGAATTCAGCTTTCACCCTACCACAATAATTGAAAATATCGCAGTGGGTGTGTGGATTTCTTCGTTGATAGGTAAAATTGAATATTCTCACATTCACATGCGGGTGAACATTGAACTTAGAAAGCAATGGAATGTTAGATGAGTATGTGCAGTGACTCTTCGTCATTTCTATCATCCGATAATTCCATCTTTACAAATATTTTCACAACAGCGTAAACGTTATCTCAGTAAGGATGAACGCACCCATATGGATTTCACCAATTAAATCGATTCCTAACAAATTTTCATCGGTAGGTTAGAGATTGGCCAAGGATAAGAATTTATACATTTACGTGTGCATATCTGACAGTGACGTATCGTCATGTCCGTATCTTAATTTATATAGCGTAAGGCAATGATAGAGAAAACAGGTATGTCGCTACTAGAACTTCTCTCTGTTGTATAAATATATGTTTGCCAAGAATGTTGAACCGGAATCATCCGTTGAGAACAGCACATGTATTTGCATGAAGTGAAAAGCTTTCGCGCTATTGCCAGTGTGATACACTGGAGACTATAGGTATACGGGTTTATATACTCTTATGATGTTGGGGTTTGAGTGCATATACACGATATTACACGACGTCCCGGCGCCGGCGTCTCCAGAATCAATATCCTCACATAAGCTCTCGACAACTCTTCAGCTGTTTGCGTGCTTTACCTTTCGGAGACTATTCCGTTGATACATTTACCGTGAAAATAAGTCTCTACAATATTATAAATAATTCATGAGCTTGCGTTACTATTGATCGTATACGAAGGAATTGTATGAAGTTGTAATTTTTTCTTTTTGTTTGTATTTTTATGCGCTATATGAAGTAGCATACGTCAATCGTGGAATCTTGACAATTTGTGCGGTCCTGTCCAACGATTTTTCCATGTGATTGTATGTGCTCTGAGTTGCAGGATGATGAATGTTAGTTGTATGCAGTTTATGTTGCTGTGCATTTATATTGATAGAGATACATGAAGATGTAGACAGTACGTTTGAACTCAGGCGATTCACAATGAGAAAACACGCCAACCTCTTCTAGCAACAAATTGATACGTAAGATTTCTGGGAAAAAATATGTTCGTGTATGTATATATTTACGTTGCATGGGCAATGCGACACACGAGCTCATGTAAGTGACCGTAAAAGGTGACTATGGACGTACGGGCTCGGCGGCATGAGCTATTATGTACCTACAATTAACTCGCGTGAACGCCAATAGGAGGTTGCTGAGCCATGCAAGGTTTACTTGCGGTAGCGTCGTGTCTCATCCAATCGATATTTATCAGCGAGGAAGTGGGTCGGAAACAAGGACGTCTTTGTTATTCCAAATTATGTTTTGTTAATTGAATATGAGTTAAGAACAAACAATAAATACATGAAACTGTCTGCAATGAAATATTCATCATTCCAGACACTTTCTTCCAGAATGAATGCAGAATTGTATAATTTGTGAAACGAAATCATATGAATACAATTCAATGCTTGTTTATCATAAAGATACATTTTAGTATATTGTTTCGATTTTGAAGCGCAAAAATAGTATGAAAGTGAGAGATGTGGTGAAATTTTTTGTTTGAGCTAATACACTGCGGCGCGAATGTTTTCGCAATTTATGTATCTTGTACATCCGGAAATTGGTAACTCGGATGGAAAAGTTTTCTGGAAAATGTTAATCTGATGTTGTCCAATATAAAATACAGAAGAAAATATTGAGTGAATCATAGATTGTGGAATATATGGAGGTCAGATAGTAGACTGATGTGAAATGCGCATGTAACCATAGGCGGAAATATTCAATCAGTCATTATGGTCCTATAAATACAAGTAATGATATTCCATTCTTAATGCACATGTTTTAATGTACAATACACTTTATTCCTAATTGCGTATGGAACATGAAATATTAATTGATGGGAATATTTTATGTTTGTTGGTATCGAGGAATTAAAGACTTCAAATGGGTGTTGCGATACTCACGGGACATTCCCAATCAAAAGATTCATTTGGGTGAATAAAATTATTCCAATTCACAAAAGAAATTATTCTTTTCATGATCCAATGTCAATACTCAGTTTCAGTGATACTGTATATTTTGTTTTTGATCATTTTTTGGTGATGCAGAATCCCAGCAAGGACCAATGATATTTTTGTTTCAATTATTTATGTTTCCAATTGTTCTGAAATGAATCCACGCGGATGGCAACAAACCAGTGAGATAACGAAAGGAGTTTTTTGTCTCTAAAAAGATCAGACATCACTTTAATGATATCTAATCGTACACAAACAAATAAATATTTCTCGAATGCGTTTACGATAATGGCGTTAGGATGTATTTGAGTACAAGTGCAATTAGAGAGTTTTGGAATTTTTACGCGAAAGAATGGAGGAATTGGGCCATATACACCAGAAGATTATCATGTGTAAGATAAAGATTATGTGAAGATTAAATTCTGTCTGGGAAATGACGGTGATGTGATGTCCATCACCACAATTCTCAGTAGTTTGAAAATACAAATAATTTCATGAAGGTATTGATTATCCATTATCGTGACGACTTCTCTCCATGAGACTCTTATCTCCGCTGCCTTCGCGTAGTTCACCCAAAAAGAATGACGTTTGTTTGATCTTCACATTATATCTTCGTAAAGTTTCACAGTTAACAATTGTCTGAAGTTTCATATCTCGAATCTAAAAATTGACGTGATGTCTACGGTACTTTTTTTTTTATGAATTCATTAATTTGCGTTGCGTTTCTGCGTCATTCTGTGCATCGGTGATCCGTCACTGTATCGTATGAAGAATCGTTCCAAAAATAAAAAATAATTGCTTTCGTGATAGTTATAAAAGAGTATCAGTGTCAAATGAATGTATACGTGTGAACCGAGTCAAGTTATGGATTGGAAGATTGAACACCAGGTATAAAATTGTAACATGGCATCTAATCCTAGGAAACATAACTCTCTTTGCAGAATGATTTTTGCGATATTTTCAGTTAACACAAATAAACATAATTCATTCAGTATAATTCTGATGTGACAGTAATCCATTCTCATACCGTTTACTGCGCATGTCCGCGATCAGGATAGACAGAATTCGTCGGGGAATGTGATACCCAGGGAATTTGTCTTGCAATTGCAGCTTTACATTATTATCTGACTTCATCATTGGTTGGAAAATTCCGAAGAAAATAATCTGATATCATTCATCAAATGTAAAATTTTCGAAATTGTTTCAATTCCACAATGTGTAAATTCATGTAAAATGTTTACATGTTCTTGTTTCAGAACGCGTGGACAAGAGTATGGCGAAAGGTATAACTCAGACAGAGTTTTGACATGAGTCATATGCTGCAACAGATAATATATATATTGCGATGAGGGGAAGGATAGAAATGCATCCGCTGCTGATAGGTCAGTGCGAGGTAACGTAATCGTGTGCCACCCACTCACTCCGTCACTCGGCCTTTCCCGTGCCGAGCAAGGCCGTCGATTCGAACGCGCACTGTATATTATATCTTCTCATTCTCTCTTCGACCACAGCAGAAAGCTAATTGAACTTGATCGCGATGAGGCTGCAGATCCAACAATAATAAAGATGATAATTGATTGAAAATCGATTCTGATTTTTTTCGGAAGACGGAATGAATTGAAGGAAAATCTTCTTTTTCATGGTTATGGTGGGGCAGTGCGCACGTGAACTTGACACAAAAGCTACCGGGAATGCCCGATCAATACACCAGAGAGCTTTTGCCACCCTCTCCCTAGAGTCTGGCACGGCCTTCATACCAAGCTGCATATATATAGTGTCCTTCTCCTTGCGCTTTTTATATTCGTCCTTTTCTGCTTTCGCATATAAATACGTAACAGCACGAACTTTGGTCAGGATTCTCAAGTTTCTAAATGTCAATACAGATCGTGTACATATCTATGCAAGTGCTTGTCTGACTGATGGGATCCTCCAGATGGTACTTCGGAATGTCGTGATTTCTATTATATTGACTTTATGAGTGATACAGGAGACCATAGAATTGATCAGAGTTAGCAATGAATTGTTCTTGATTTCCACATCAACAGCATAAATGAAGAAATTCGTCATTATTGCACATTCAAATGATATTTCAATTAGCCCCGAGTCAGTTCTGACATCATTTGTGCTTCTTGTGGAAGTGTAAATTTTCATTTACTGTTAATGATTTAGCATACACGAAAAAAGTGGATATTGAAAATTTTTCCAAGGATAACATTGCTCCTGATATTTTTGTAACGTATCAGCAATTTTTAAATCTCATCTCTCATTCATGACCAATCATGCGGAGTTCTTGGGGAATTGAACATTTGGACAAATTCAATGTATGAAGAAATTTATTTCTCATTGGAGGAATAGTGATGGTGTTTGGTTGAAGTATGAATCGATACGAATAGAGGACGTCATGTGTGATTTATGTGTATGTTAAGAATATTTTTGGATTGAGTGTGTTAGTATCAGTTGTTTCATGATTCATACATTTCCAAGTCTTGTTATCGATATCAAATATTGTATATCAAGATTAGATCATACATTGCATGACTTTGTTTCTCGACTCTGAAGGGTGACGCACCATTCTGGTATTGGAGATTTGAAGAGAAGATGTCACAGGAAACTTATCTAGTTTTTTATCATTGATGAGTGGACTTTCCGTATTCTCTATCCATCGTAAAACATTCAGTATTTACACTTTTGTATATTTTTCATCAGGATGGAATGTCATATTTTTTCAAGAATATGAAATACGGAAATAAATACGGACCGGGCCTTCATTCTTGGTTTGGGAATTATGTCCGAAAATATTTTGCCCACAAATCATGTCATATACATCAGTAGTACGTTATCAGTAGTCTTATTTATCCATACATAAGCGACTTATTTCGCTTATTTTCTCTTTGTGTTTGACCAGGTTTTTTCATATCATTGGCGCATCCATGGCGTTGGAAACCAACGTCTTCTCGGATTGCGGAAATTTTCACTCTATTTGCCATAGATTCCAACAATTTCTCATGTTTCTACAATTATTTTTTACATACAATACATCTGTTATAAAAAACTGAAATTTTCGGAGGACTATTTTTTTTCATCGAAATGTACGACTTTCGAAATTTTTTTCATCCCTTGTTTCTGTATTTCGTGTATAGATACCGATGCTTACGAAACAGTTCAACACACCAATTTAGAAGTACATCGTCAACTTTCCTCTTCTCAATAAAGAGGATCCCATCGTGAAAATAATTCGTATGGTGTCCATGACATGAAATTTTATGAGACGCTTCATTTCAGGAAAAGTCATCTTTTTAGTAATTCTCAAAAATCATTTGAAACTCCATTTTTTGAATTCTTTTGTGATGATATTACTCCACATGGAGCAAATTGATTGATACCCAAGGTGCTCAGAAATGCGTATTGAATATATTGATGGATCCAAACAATTCTTGTTCGCCAATGTTTCAAGACATGATGCAGAACATAACCTTATGTGAACAGATTCTAGTGAGAATATTTATAAATGTGGGAAGAATGATACGAGAATTGTATGGCGATTCATACTTGGTGCTGAAGGAAGAATCGGAGTTGTTCAATGAGACTTATATCGAAACCAAACAGATGACCACACTGATAGATAAAAGCCGGCTTTGAATTCAACTATACATCCAACAAATTCTTCTTCCGCAAATATATCCGCCTATAAGAGATTTATTTTGTGATATATTTTCGATGTATATTCTTTTTCTTTCGCTCATATCAAGGAATTGAATCGCGCCAGGTACGGTTGCCACAGGGTGGTTTCTATAGAAAGGTGATTGTTCTTGTTCCTTAGAAGATAAGACGTGTCGTGATTTGCTTGGTAAAATATTTTATTCATCGATTCTCGCGTGTGAGATTTTTTCTCTATGCAAATTCAGTAGTTCATTACTTGTATTCACACTGAAAGAGCTCACAATCAATGTTTACACGTTCATAGTCAGGAAATGTATCCATATATACATGAGTATGAGCGTTGGGAATTTTGTGAGAGCATATTGTTAACCGGATGTGTATGGATTGTATGTGTTCATGGAATTTACCTCACACGGTATCATTTCTTAGTTCAACAACTAATTGCGAAAGATAACTTGAAGACACATATTAAGAATGAACTTGGGCATTCTAAATGAGACTACGGATGGAAAAAAATATTCATTACTTCGAATCATAACTAGTAGCATTTTACATGGAATT
Source organism: Meteorus sp. PSUC_FEM 10030008 (assembly GCA_018881525.1). NCBI lineage: Eukaryota > Metazoa > Arthropoda > Insecta > Hymenoptera > Braconidae > Meteorus > Meteorus sp. PSUC_FEM 10030008. Next base: position 10,909 of record JABMBR010005377.1, read on the forward strand.
GTAAACGCCACGAAGCTTTTTTGGGATTGTAATTGGACTGGAATTGATTGTTCTGTGTTGGGACTGGCATCTATTTGAACTGCCAATGTCCTAATCAGACTTGGGCTTGAGAGAAATACATTTGCTTATAAAATGTGAATATCCTGGCTAGAAATAGCGGATACATTATAAAGTAGCGTTGAATTAGAAAGCAGTGCATAATTATCAATCAGTTCGTGAGAAATATTTCATCTACTCAGAATCACAATACTAAAGAAGGTAGTACATGTACAATTATATTAATGAACATGCAGTGAAAATGACTGTCAGTTACATTATGTCTATTCCACAACTAACAATAACGGATTCCACCGAATTGCTAATTCGATAACAGTCCAATTGGAGATCGTAAGTAGTACTGGAAGTCGGACGTAATCATTCTCGAACGTGTGGACGATCAATGTAGATTGATAATCTACTGGGCACGGATGATTGAAACACCTACATCAACGAGGCTTTATTCATAGTTATGAGGGCCATGTGGATAGATTTTGTAGCAACCTGCTTGGAACGTTTGAATGAGATTTATACCTTCATTTCTGTCACATCATAACGGAACTGTTAGATAACTCTAGTCAGCTTCTCATTGGAACTAACGTTAAATGATGTCATCATGTTGAATAGCTGATATCGAAGTGTTCGAGCGCTTTCAATCTGATCACTTCCTATCATCTCCAAAAACGGATACATGTCTAAACATCAAAGTCAATATTACATATCGGAATATCCTACGATGAATATTTATACATTTGAAATTTAGACATATGAGATTCTAATCGATGGTGATTTGACACTGCGATTTCTTTCGGGTGATGCTTCGTTGTGAAATCTTGGAGATATAAATCTCTGGAGCATTTTTTTGCGTTACGAAAAATGCTCACCGAGATATGTGACATACTGACTTTATAGTCGTTCCTACTTGGCACGTTTGAGCTTTTATGTAACGCAGGTTCGGTTTCACTTCTGTGATCATTTCTGTGCGAGTACGGTCGTGATTTTGTCAACTATTGTCTACTATTGGGTTTAGTTTGCATCTTGAATTTTTGATTAAATGTCGAATACATTGTTGGACCTTTTGTTATGAGTTTAATGTTTGACGCTGTCATCAAAAGTTAACCACAATTACCAGGTGGGATTCATCTCAATGTGAGTTCATTAGATGATCCTTGCACGCTGGGTCTCGACCTCATGAAGAGAGATTTGTAGCCATCGTATGGAAATTAGCCAGTATGAATAGTGTATTGGTTCTGCACACCAAAATTTGTCCTAGACATTACTCTCTATGCGAAGTTATTGACATTTGATATTGTACGATTAAAACAGCACTCGACACTGCTGTCTCGGCGTTTGATTGAAAGTCATTATTGAATATCGCGAACAAACAAGATAATTATTTCCGTCTCACAGTTTCGAATTGAATAGAATTATGTGAAACTCTTGTGGACGTTATTGAATGGTGCTTCAACAAAAGGATTTCTTGACTTCTGTTACATGAATTGTACCCAGGTGGAGCCTTTGGGGAGACTCTATATGTAGAATTACTCAATAGCTTGATTATTTGTCGCACATAGAATTGACTAATCGCAATAGCGTCAAATCACAGAGTTCGGGACTGTATTCTCGAAAAATTAATTCGTACATGTGTAGTAAGACTCCTATCTGCATGTGTCTCATAATATTCGCCGTGACAGAATTTGTCCAATATTGAGTAGAATCGATGGAACTGATATAAAGTTGGAACAAAAATGACAAAAAATTTTTTTGAAAAATGAGTGCGTGGGCTATTTTAATAATATAACGACGTAGTTAAATGTGAATGAAACTTTTACATCCATGTGAATGAGTCATTTCTCACACCGAAGTATATTTTTATGTGTTTAAAAATTCTAGACATTATCATTGCGTGCTTACACCTACGTGTCTAGTTATGTAACCCGTGTAGCATTACTCATGTATCTGTATTAGATTTGAAACAATTTGTAACAGTTTGATTGATGACCATCGTTTTTACTCTCTTAATAAATTCAGTCGAATGTTTCAGAATATCGTCTGTTTTCTTCAGACCCCCCAGGAGAGTGGAATTATCAATTCGATTGTGAATTCACATGATCATTTGGAATTGATTAACTACAAATATGGTCGAACCTTTGATTTTAAAATCATGTGCTACTATGTGATTTCATTGACACGTACTCATGACACGTGATGTGATGGAAAATCACTATGGACTTTACGTAATCAGAAAACGAAACTGGAAGGAATGGATCGAAGATCATATGGCAAAAATCGTCGACCGTATTAAACTCCGGGGTATAGTCGTAGTATCAATTGACAAGAACTGCTCCGTCAAATGATATGAAAATAGAGGTAACTATATCCATATGAATTGATACGTCGACTGATTGTGAAGATATTTACTTAAGACTGGGGCATAACACCTGGATTCAATAGAATTAGTATGGACATCTGAGGAACTCACCATTTCATCGAGGCTCTTCAGGTCATTGGTAACGATTTGTGGTTGTGGTCCATAAATGAGACATGTCTCTGCTGGTTGCATTTCTTCATAATCATCATCGCTCTCATCATTTCCGGTGCCATTCGATGCTTTGTTCTCTGCAGCAATTTCCCTATCAATTTGCCGCTCCATCTGAACAAGCATGGGCGCTAGCATTCCGAATTTGGCGCCGCGTCTCGCGACCTCGAGCAAACACAGAATCACGTGGCGTTCATTCTTTCTCATTATGAGGTCGTCGCTCTCAAATAGTAGACAGTCAATGATGCCGAGGCTGTTGCGGCACCAACTAATAAAATTTGATACGTTGTCACGGGCAAAGAAAGTACCGGCCTTGGCGTTTGGTAAGAAGGCCACGTCTGCCAGTTGGCACATCGGCATCGCTAGCGACGATGTTATCGAACGTGTCATTATTTTCCGAGCTTGACGGCGGGCCACATAATCAGTCGCAGCTCTTCGAACATTGTTTGCATGCTGAAAAACATTGAAAGAACAAAATTAATATGTAGGACATTCGTTTGTTGTCACAGAGATATGTTCAGAGATATGAAATATTCTGTCAACAGTTTAATCACATAATTTATTCTTCTGAATTTCTTATCTATAGGCTGATCATTTGGTTGTATATGGCGGTCATGTACTACCATGCAAAAGATTTGGGACTTTTTCCTGGTCCATTGATTGGGAAATTTTGTTCCTGTATCGTTTCTACAATGGACTGTATCAACGATGGAATTCACTTTTACTCTTATTATGGAACTATGCCACATTTGAATGAGATAATTGTCATGATAACAGAAATTCTGGTTTGGTTAGTTTATATCACTGCATTATTTTCTGAACATAAAATTCGAGCGACATTCGTTTATCACCTCATCAATAATCGTTCAAGTGCTTTCAACAATTGTTCTATCTGGTCATTCGACACTTGGATAACATGATCACTGATATGCATCAGCCCGCGCTCTGTGCTTTGGTCCGCGTCTGGTGATATAAAACCAACTATCATCTATCCATCATCAAGACGATGTAATTGATTCATGATACACTCGAACGGAACATGAATTAGAATAAATTCATGACTTATCCATTGCAATAGAATCAAATTATCCAGTGTTGTAAGAAAATGTTGTCCATGATTGGACGCATTCATTCTAAATGGTAATCAAATTTTTGAGCTCTATTCCTTGAACTTTGAATGTTTTGTTTGCATACTATTCATATCTGATCTATGCAGTATCTGGTCAGCACCACATTCTCTACTTTCGTCTAGACACGACGAGTGGACTGTCGAGTTGATGCTCCATTTCATCCCCGCGCACGGGATGAATTATTTGTTGGTCGTTTTGACTTAGGTCAGTGTACGAATTAGTGAAAAATTCTTCAGAGCTGAGTTATTTTCATTGCATCCACGCATCGAAACCACTATGAATGTTTATGCCAACGACAATATTGATTTTGTTTATGAAATCTTGATGGATTTATCAGATGTAAAAATTTAATCACGTCGTCTTGCGATGAATTCAGTCCCGAGTAATGACAACATCAATATTGATCGTTGTATTTCCAGTTGTTCTGGTTTCGATCGGAAACGGACAACAGATTTTGAGAGAAGTATTTCGATTTCTCAGTTTTCGATCACAGCCCTCCTCATCAGTGATTCTGTAAGCAATTTCGTGAGTGTCTACTGGAGAAATATCGACATTTTCATTGCATTATAAACCAGGACCATGACTGGGCTGAATGTACAGCATCGCCATGTATATTTTGATAGTTCTCTTTACACATTTTCCGTGGGGTTGTCCAACTACAAAGACCTTCACATTTTTCATGGTTTTGTATCTTCGGTGTTGATTAGTTTCAATCGCTTGGGTATCACGTTAGGCAAAGGAACAGCCCTACCCAATAAATGTTGTTCTCTCTTCAACTTGAGTCTCAACCTACGCAAGTACTGAAATTCCGTCACTGCTCTCAATAATCTGGCAATCCACTGTATGTTATTGTATCAATGAAATGTTGAAGTATTCTCGACTCAACTCAGAACAATGAATTTATGAATTTTTGCCTTCGCTATTTGATACAATTCTATTCCATTCTGCGAAAAAAACAGACCGATGTCTGTTTTTTACTACAAATTTTATTGAAATTAGTAATACGAATTTCACAATTTGTCGTAGTATAACTCTACGAATTAATGTGTAGTTATTAGTTATTTTATTTTAAAATGAATAATTATCTAACTAAGCTATTGAATTAACTGATTTGACAATTCGGCGAATTCTATTCAGTTTGTTAGATGGTGATTTGGTTATAACTTTTATACTTGACTGTTTGATTTGGTGGTTGTTGAAGAAGAAGTGAGGTGAAAACTAAAAGTAGCCCGTATTTATGTTGGACAGATTTGGAAAATTCAGATATAGTGATTGGTTGGATATATTTTGGAAAGGATAATGAAATTGGCAATAAAAAACTTTGAGAGGTAGTTAGGGACCAATGTCAGGTAAATCGGAAATGGGCCGGGTGATGAACATGTGGGTGTCATGAAATGGGAAAGACCCAAGTAATAAAATCATTATGCTAAATGCACTGAAATATTGTCAAATCGTTGAATGGCGAAAA
>JABMBR010005378.1:0-16072 GCA_018881525.1 Meteorus sp. PSUC_FEM 10030008
AGACGCTCATGCCGACAGTAGTGCTGCCTCTACAGGTCGTGCACGGTCCCTGTAACATGTTGATTCAGGAATATTACTTATAAACTTCGGTATAAGCTCTTTGAAACGCTACAATGGTATAAGCTCAAGACTTTCTATTGTATAATAATTTAATTATGAGTTCTACATGCGTATGTGTGCACGCTCCTGTTAAATAACGCATGCCAATATATATATATATATGATACACGTATGCGTTGTATCGTGCAATTGAGTGTCGAATGTATAAAGATACATGCGCGTGGATCATTCTGTGAACTGTGCATGTACGTACAGACGACTCGTCACGACTATAGTGTTATGAAGCAGTGAGGCCAAGTGAGGCTGACAACTCCTTGAATGTGCTATACAGACATACAAATAGAGCAGGAACGTACGATACAAGCGAAATAAGGATTTTTCCGAATTGTTCCTTATAAATATATAAAGTATTCTAGCGTTATTTTTTTTTTTTTTTTTTTTTTTCATTTGTTCATTTTTCTTCTCGCAGAGAACTAGTGCGCAATCAAACATGCGAATTTTATGAAGTTATATTTTTTGTTCTATTTATATACTATCGATGTGCGTACAAGTATGCAATGTTATTGCGAGTATATATACTAATAAGAGGATGACTAGTGTTTAACTTGCAGTAGTGATTGCTGTTGGGTGCGCGGACAGTGAGAACAAAGACTCAGCGTAACGGTCATAATATCAAGGCCTCGGCAATACCTAGTATATCGCAATTTGATGAGGCATCCGGTTACGGTCCTAGACGTCAAGCAAGGTTTCAAGAGAAATTAACTGTGGTACAATTAAAAATATCTATTCACACGCAGCTCGTGTTTAATCATCGTGCCACGAAGATATTTAAGCTTATGGCCCTGGACTAATTTATGATTCGGATCAGATTCCAATCCATTGTGGTGTCATCAATTTTATCATTTTTTTTTGTTCTGTACAAAATATAGAACTCAACTGCATAACATATGTAAGGAATATTTGTTGGAAAATCATGTTCATACAGTGAGAGACAATGCTTCAGCAGAAAGAAAAAGCTCCAATATATATAATTGCTGCGAGTATATGAAGATAACTGATCGAATGTATATTCCATATTTTGATGATATTGAATGCCAAATAATTCGACCATCACAACATTAGTGATTGGAATACAATATAACCCAATATTGTTTTCACAGACACTTATTGGTTTGTATTGACGTTTGAACATGTCGTCACCGAGTGCTGGCAAGCGGCGTATGGATACGGACGTCATTAAATTGTATCCTTTGACAATTTATACCGCCATGTAATTCAGACATTTACCACGAACATTATTGTATGTAATGAATAAGGTCCACATTCATAAAATGTATGTGATATTGTCTCACGCATGATTCCGAATCACAGCTGCTATCAATCAGCTGATTGTGCCATCATATCTATTCGCGAAAATTCGTATGATTCCCCCTTGCTTGCATTTCATTATGACAAAACTCTGATTGATTTTGCACATACATAGAGATTCATCAAGATTATTAATACCGACATTCATGCCCTGTATTATCTAGCTTTTTTGCGATTGACAACATTTCATCGCATCGATAAGCGAATAACTATTACTGTTTATCAGTATGCATGGTGTGGAGATATTGATCTCGAAATCCATTTATGAGCGGTCCAAATAGATATGAATTACACCCCACCAATCTTTATGCATTATTTGTCTATGATCTCGCATACATTTCTTTATTCCTGTTGATTTTATGAGCAATCAAGAATTCACGAGTCGAGGAATAATTATTGCAACGATGGAAAATAATAAAAGAAAAAGATCAACTCAAGAAGCATATTGTTGCTATTTTTTCAATCGTTCCTTATCTATTCTGAATATATAGGATTGAGAGTAAACACGAAGTGACAATTTTGGGCGGCCTCAACGAATTTTCTGTGAAATTCTATGGCCCGCGGGGCAGTGAGTACAATAGTTCAAATATGAATAAAAATATGCACATGTACAATCAGCCATCGAATATATAGAATAACAACACCCACATCAATAGCCGTATGAAATTCTATATGCAAAAAAATGAATGGGCACGGTATGATTCTGAATTGTACAAGTTATAATGAATATTTGCTTATGATTACTGAATAATTTTTGGGAGCCACAACAATTATAATATTTGGTTTATGGAAAATAATATTCTGTCGAGGAATTTTCATATGTTGCCGCATATTTTCTTCATGAATACCAATTCGTACAGTCAATAGTACATTATCATACTAAAATTCTTATCTTCGAATTCCGTATCACACGTGGTTACCATGTATTTTTGTTCAACTTTACTAGCTCCTTATGAGGGTGGAATATGGAAAGTGAGGGTCCATTTGCCCGAGCATTATCCATTCAAGTCACCGTCAATTGGATTCATGAACAAAGTGTATCATCCAAATATTGATGAAGTATCGGGCACTGTGTGTCTCGACGTCATTAATCAAGCATGGACGGCTCTTTACGGTACGTATGATTATTACATGTTGTAGGATTAGGGAATCAGTGTGATACGACATTACAACATAATATTCAACATTCACAAATGTCATTCCAGATCTTTCAAATATTTTTGAATCATTTTTACCACAATTATTGACATATCCTAATCCAATTGATCCGCTGAATGGTGATGCAGCTGCCATGTACCTTCACAAACCTGAAGAATATAAAAAAAAAGTTGCAGGTAATTGAGTGTAGATGAGCGTGATATTTTACTAACAAACCACTACATTGATAGATGGTTCTCAGTATTTCGAAATTAATATTTTTCCTTATATATGATTGGGTATGTGATATTTCATAGATTACGTGCGAAAATATGCGACGGAAGAAGCGTTGCGAGATCAAGAGAATGGCGCAAGTGGCAATGGTATGTCATCTGACAGCGAATCATCGATGAGTGATTTTAGCGAAGATGAAGCGCAAGATATGGAATTATAACTATCTATGCTGACATTATGTATGTTTACAATATCAATTGCGTCTTCAGTCTGGATTTGCATATAAAACTGATGATTTGCTCGTTTATCCGTGGATCTCAAACGGCGACCAAATAAATTTCTACCACTTTGATTTATCCAAATCAACTATTGCAACTAGGATTGAATATCATTTTGCAGCATTTCTATTTTCATCACAACTGTGGATATGGACGTACCACACTTCTATGTCAACGATATCTTGGTGTCGTACCGCTGTAAAATAGTTAATAACGATAATCGAATCCTCTTGAGCCATAGAGATTTCGTCGAGCTCAATCATTATAATACACATTGATTGTCATTTCTCCGAAAATAAATTGTCATCTGCTATTTGATGTTGAAATTTAAACTGTCACAATGACTGGGTCGATGGATTCGCCGAACGAATTTGATTACGCACTATAAATACAGTCGATATCCATTTATTTTGAATATATATGTAAATATGAGAGAAAACCCATATGCATATAAAATAAGATCTGTGGTCAAAGCACGTGGCCAATATGATTGAGTGATTTTCGACCAATTGCGTAATCATGATCAACACCCGTCCCACAACTAGCAAATTACAAGGTTATATAAAATTCATGAGCGACTCATATACATAGATGCTTCATGTGAATAACAATATCAATAAAACAAGATTATTATTCTTCATGTTTGTGATCATAATTTCAGTTAATCGATTTCTTGACGATAAATGGGCATACGAATCGATGATAATGCATAGATCAATGCACAATACAATTTCCATCACATTCATAAATTCATTATTTTCAAATTTAATTCGAATTCCATGTACTATCATTGATATTCCTCATTCGCAAAATTAAGTTTGATTGAAGAATTGAATTGTTGGGATGTACATGCTCGATTATCAGAGAGAGCGATAACTTTTTTAATTTATTGGCCGAAAGTATATCAAATAATTACTACTCGTTTCCTGTTTATTGATATTTCAAAAATATAGTTCAATAGATTTCCCCGTCACATTTGTTCCAATGGATAGTAATCAATCACTATCTCTATAGCGCCTTCTGGATTGACGAGATTTTGAAAATTTATAGAAATATCCAATTTATTTCGACCTATTACAACAATCGGATTCATGTTATTGTATCAATGATGAATCGATGGATTTATGAATGAAGATGATTATCATGAAGTTGGAACAATATGAAGAATGATGAGATACTGTGAATTACTGATCAGCTAAAAAAAATAAAATTTGAAAATACTATTGATAAATAAGATAAGGAATCATCATTATATCGATCTTAATGGTGATGAGATAAAATTACCTTTGGCTGAATAACTGTGATGAAACAACTCTTTCATATGGAAACGAACGTGACACATATTTTCACCCGATGAAATTACATCAAATAAATGTGGAGATAAAAATGAAAAAAAAATTTACTCAGTGATCTATAAATAATGAGTTATTGTATTGGCAATTATGATTACAGTCTCTAGTGTTATTATTATTATTATTAATCATAATTATAACAGTTTCTGTCGATTGAAGGATATAACTGTCACTATGTGATACATCAAATCATTGCTTTTATTGAAAATTCATTTCTATCCCATCCCTAACGAAAAGTCGTGCATGTTCTGTTAATGTAGATGACTTCCTATATCGCGATTTAATTTCAATGAAATACAACTTTCTGAAACTGAATCCTGAATTCTATCGCATGAATAACTGGAATTAATATTGAGCGCACGTGAATTTTGTTGAGTAACTAACAGTTTCGGCCTGCAATACTCAATATTGATATACCTTCTAAAATTGGGAAGTATGGCATGAGCAGTACTGTGTTTTCGACAACTATGATATAATTTGCAGTCTCCATAATGATGTCATATATGTATTTTGGTAGCCTAGGCCATTTCTGATAGTGATACATGAGAATTGTATTGGCACAATTTTATTTAATTTCGATTGAATAAGTGATAAACTGATAATTGAATTTTATCGTCTTGATATTAGGAATTAAATTATTAGTTTAGTACAATCGTACCAGTTGGTGGAAATGATTTCCACCGTCAAAGCAGAACTGTACATTGATATATTCTGTATATGACCATTGATGCGACCAGCAAAGAGCGAGGATCGTTACAGCGTTGCGTTGGCAGAAAGAATGAGAGATCCCAAGTAAAACGCGGACACATATACATCTATCGCACATCTTCATTATTGAAAATTCTAATTTGTAAATTTAATTATAAATTTGTATTTTTCTATAAATAGTTTTGATTTCCGAAAATAATGTTTTCTATTTTATCAATCATGGTATGACTTATTTTGTATCTGTTCAATTGTTTGAATAATAAATAGATTGAAAATTCGCATTATCATTTGTGTATGTTTATTCTAAAGATCATTATAACATTTTTGAATTTTCGCGCTCATATTCAATTTCGATATCACCAATCGATATTTCGATGTTTTTTCAAGAATATCGATAGTACGATGGCGAAAATTTTGAACTATCGATATTACGATATTCATATTATTTTTTTTCAATGTAGCCCTTCCCTAGAATTCATCATCAGTGCAGCCAGATCATTGGCTGAAAGTTCCTCCCTCTCTGGCCACACACGCCTCACATAGTGTGGAGGAAGGATAACTGTTAGGCAACGATCTGGCTTCACTATGCATCATCATTGAATATATTGGATTGACTGGGCAAATGCGAACATAATTGACATCATTACGTGCATGCATCATCTCTTCCTCGGGACTGCATGATCGTTCGATTCCTATCCTATTTTACCGATAAGTATGATTGTGTCTTGTAATTTGAATTTCAGATAAGCATATATATTGCGCTGTCACATCAAACATCTGAATGATGGAAAAAATAATTTAAGGTTCCGAGTAACTTTGTTCATAAATGTAAATTTCATCATTCTGGGAATTCAAATGGTTTCTTGCAACCAACATTGATAATATTGACTAAATACGATGCGGGAAAGATGGGCGACCAACGTCATGCTGTACCACCTCACGAGGTGCGCGTTTCACCCACTTGTATATATAATAAATGTGTTCAATATACTCCAATTTCATTGGTCTCTACTCTCTATACATGCTGTCGTATGAGCACTTGAGGCCTACATGAAGTTGGCAACTGTACTGCTAAGTTTGGTAGCATAAATTGTGACGAACAGAGTTTTTCTGTAGTTTCACAAGGATAATCGGAAAAGTAGAAGTGAGAAAAGTTGGTGAATGATTGAAGAGGTGATCCAAGTACGATGAAAGAGGAAATCACCGTGAACATATGCGCAATATTGTGATGGCTTGTGAAAAGTTAAAAATATGATATGTATAACTTTGTTGAATTATCATCTAGCTCAGGTGTGGCAGTAATAAAAGAAACTCGTAAACAACGTCAAAAAACTTCATCAGTTAACCATAATTTTGGGTTATGTTGAATCGAATTGCATGTTCGTCACGTTTCGTGATCTCGTTAGAAGTGGGAATTCATAATTGCGTAAAATAAGATACATATAATTGTGAATCGCATACTGTTTCTTTCGAAAGGGTTGAGTGGCTGAATTTTCTATACACTATGGGCTTCAGAAGAAGAAATATATATGTACATATATATATAGAATGCTAGCGTACATGCTACAAGAGTGGGAGCGATGAGGGTTAGGGGGATGTTTCCGATGACAATTTTACACTAGATATGTTGAAGTTTGGTAGTAAGAACGATGTTACGGTGGTGCATCGCGCTACTATCCGTCTGCTCGATGACACCGAAATTATTCATTGTGATTTCCAGGTAAGGAAAATATCTGCGCAAAACTGCTCAATCTAGATCCACTCGATTATAGATAGCGTATATACTAATGCCTGTCTAAAAGCAGAGACACGTGTTCCATCTGTGCTTTTATTAATGGAAGCATTGTATATATGGTTCTGCATGTGATCAGGGTTGATATGCTCTGTTTATCTCACTTCTCACTAAACCCGATACACATTTGCATATAATGTTGATATTGCCTTTTGCTCGTAGGAATATCATGCATATTATATGTACTCGGATTATTGCTTGAAATAGAGAATGGCATTGAGAATAGTAGCAACAAATACTTCAAACGCTAGTGTATGGATCCAATCACATCTCTGTGTCAACCGAACATATTCATCGTTGATGAAATATAATTCTAGCCACTTCTTCCGTTTATCTCATCTATACATACATTCTAGGATAAAGACAGCCAAGTTACCTCCAGTAATAAGTATATCCGCTTCGTTATCTTTCATTGTGAAAAAAATAACAGGTGCACGCAATTGTTGATACACTTTCTTGAAGGTTCTAGTTAGTCGTTAATTTGTGTGGCTAATTAATGATGAACTTCATGTAAATGTATGGCCAAATGCATACCGAAAAGAGTTCTATTGAAGCCAACAACATGCACACTAGTTGTAACTTCTTGATTTGATCTTTTATGAGCCTCATATCGACAGTATTCAGGTCCTTTGACATATTGTATGAATTGGTATCAAACAAAGTATTAGAAAATATCTTGCACACAGTCTATTTACTTATTTCATGTTTCAACTATCACGATATCACCGTGAGAGATTTTGGATGTGTTGTCAGGTATGATCGCAAAAATCTAGGAAAATACGGGTGTTCCAACAACGATGTTTCTATAATTCTCAGTGGCCAATATATTTATAAGAGCAGCAGGCTCACTTCCTTCAATTCTCAAATGTCAAAAGATAAACAAGAATACAGGTTTTTTATGGTGAAAAATTTAGTTATATGTTAGTTTATATATACGTTTACGAAATACATAACAGAAAGTAAGTCATCCTGACTATGTGTAATATAAGGGCATATTATTGGCTTCTATTGTCACGATGTGGTGGGCATTTGACTTTAATGAAAATCACCTTGACCCACCTTTTCGTTGTTATGATGAGCGCGTTTAGTGATGAACCATTACTGTATTCAAGTGCACCAACTATATGCAATAAAGCTAGACCACTTGCATTCTTCATGTGAAATGTATCATTCCTTTTTTGTTCATGTATAGGTATGAACACTGACTATATAGCATCCACTTTGCAGTTATAGACAGATGAAAATAATTAATGACGTTAGACACTATGCATTTATATCGAATATCACAACAAAGAAGTTGAGTACATTTGCATCTACATAAAACTTGAAGTGGAGGCAGAGAGTAAATGAATTCGATTGAATACTCTGAATGTGTTTGTCGATCTCGATAGAGAATCACCGATTTCTATAGATTTCAACATGGAAAAATGTTGCATATTTCACAAAATTGACGTTTACCGTGAATATCACCGGTAGATATTTTTGTTGAAAGATGTATGTAATTACAATATAATACTGCATCATTGTGTCCCCTTGCTCTCATTATGACGTTTATCATTCCATTATCTATTGTGGATCCTATTCTTGAAAGATGTTAATATATATAGGGTTACTGGTAATGTGATGTATTTATGTTAGGACATTATAGATGAGGTCAAGAGCACTGATTTTGACATGTTATATTGTACTCTGAACCTAGTGGTTTCTGCTTTATTTGAGGCTTTGTATTTCAGCTATTTTTCTATTCTAAGGGGTAAAAATTGGATGATTTAAAAAAAAAATATAACTTTCGCTCCCTCCCTCTCTCACTCTATAACGTCCCAACAGAAATGCGTCACATTACCAGTAATCCCGTATACATATAAATTTTATGTTTGTTCATCCGATTCTTCTAGCCTCAACATAAAGGAAAATACATACTTGAGTATGTATGCAAGCAGCTCAACATTATTGAACCTGATTACTTTGGATTACGTTATGTAGACCAATGCAAACAGCGAGTAAGTGTTATTGTCTTCGATATACTCATGTCCGTAAAATATTTATATTTTCTTATTCTTGCAAAACCAGCATTGGTTGGATTTAGCGAAAACTGCCATCAAACAAGTAAAAGGTTGGTATAATGCGATACTTATCGATGATACAATATCACAATATTACAGTGGACTTTCATAAGATTCCATTGTCGACTGTGATTCATACATGTTTAGGACGCCGAAAACCTCGCGAATAAATAATGAATCGCATTCGCAGCGAAGTCGTTCTCTTGTCGGAATGCAAATGAACGAACATGAAATTCTCATTGCCATATGTGTAGATGATGAATAACTAGTAATGAGCAAACTATACAACACTTAGAATGAAATTTCGACTGCAAATAATCGCACGACTTTAATTAAAAACTTTTGTTTAAGTCATCATATGATGATTTCACAGATACATGAATGAACAACATGTTCAATGAAAGGAAAGTTCTTCTTATGAAGACTTAACCAGCCATTATTTATCCTCAATTTCTTCATTATTATTATTATTTCATTGTATATATTGCAGATGTGGAATCAATATTATTCAGTTTTCGAGTTAAATTCTATCCACCGGATCCGCTGAGACTGAATGAAGAGATTACAAGATATCAAATTTATCAACAACTGAAAAGGGATTTATTGCATGGGAGATTATACTGCAACCCGGAGGAAGCGGCACTGTTGGCTGCATGCATTCTTCATAGTAAGGCTTCATTTATTATGCAATACACAAATATAATTATGGTTATTATGATATAAAATTATCAGATGAACTTGGCGAATACGATCCCGAAATACACATCGGTAGCTACATCTCTGAGCACAAATTTCTTCTCAAGCAGACTGAAACAATTGAAGAAAAGGCTATGAAATTACATCAATCGCAATTGAAAGGTTTCACTGCTGAACAAGCAGAAATGCATTTCCTCAAATTAGCATCGCAACTCGATACATATGCGGTCGATCCCCATCCGGTTAAGGTGAGACGACAGAAGAGACAGAGTAAATAAATTTGACATCAGTATATTATTGATATTACAGCGCGCGCCAAGTCGCATTCATTGTAAAGTCGTATCCTTATTTCCACAGGATCACAAGGGATCTCAATTGTATTTAGGTATCAACCATCATGGCATTCTTACTTTTCACGGCTTCCGACAAACTAACCGATTCCGTTGGTCAGAGGTGCAGAAAATTAACTACGAAGGCAAAATGTTCATCGTTCATTTGACCATAAATGAGGTGAACTATAATACATCATTATTTCCGAGTCAGTTGACAATAGAAATTAAAGAATATACGAAATTCCTGTGCGTACATTATCGATAATATCACACATTCGTATCATTATTCCTGATGAAAGTTTGATGCTTCTTCAGAAACAAATAATTATAATTTTCATAGTCGCAGCAAAACACATATTCTCATATATTGTCAAAGGGGAATTTTCACATAAAGCTGTTGGAAATGGATATAGATCTGTCACATAACCGATAGTCGAATGAACTTTAAATTTATTCACCGATTCATCCATTCCGTCAACATGAACCGAACAATATTACAGATGATATCATCAATCTGATTGAAAAAATGGTTGAATGTTAATATGCTCTCAACTTTTTGGAACATACGATGGAAAAATACTAGTTCAGATCAGATCTGATAGAATTCTTCCGAAAAATAATTTCGATACTTAATAAACGCATACGTATTATCACACAATGATAAGTACTTGATGTGATTACGACAATAATATATTTGTGAATAGATGTATGTGTCACACCGTGAACAAAAAATGTGAGCAAGTAAAGAATGATTGTGTGTTTTTTCTTTTTTCAATTCCACTCTGGAAATTGTATCTTCAGGATTTACGGACAAAGGTTAGTGATTTGATAGATTTACTCTTTTTATGAAGTGTGCAAAGACTATTTGAGAAGCATATGGATCTCACACATTATCGTATCAGATGTATTCGTATATTTTGCTGTTTAATCTTCATCACATTCACTACTTTTGAATTATACCGTTCAATGTAACGTTAGGATTCTAGATATCATACATTTGATTGTGCTTCTCAGTCATGTAGAAAATATGGAAAAAATACACCAAACAGATACTGAAAAAATTCAATACATAATTTGTATACTTCGATATCGATGGAGCGATGTACGCTATTGGAGTTTTTGATAATCTTTTTCCATTGTTTCGCTGCAGTTTCCGTGATGATAGGATTATAGGACAATAAATATAACGTTGATTACAATGAAGACAGTGAACTTTGTGAAGAAACGAATATGCCGAATGAACAAACAGCCGAATATCTTGTGAAATAAGGAATACATAAAGGCCCAACTGTAAACATATCATACTACATATAATCATGAATATATTATCAGGTTGAGTAATATTTTCAGAAAAAACATACGGTTGGTTTCAAATGTCCAACTGGGTCATATTGTCGTCATGTTTGGAGATGTGCTATTGAACAAATGCTGTTTTTCACGTAAGTCACTCCTCTCGTTATTGAATGATAAAATAGTATGTATTGTCCAAAATTTCTAGACATATTCGTATAGTATTAGATATGATAATATGAAATGAATACATCTTTTCATGGTATTCTAATTCAAGGAATCCTACCTTTTATTCATAGTGCTAGCGTTGTATCTCGCCCCTTTCTCTCACTTTATGATGTGTGAAAAAATTGATATCTGTAACAATAGACTTAGGTTGATACGATGTAGTGGTATTGTTGTAATCGAGGGATCATTGCCTAGATTACCCAGAGCATCGGACGCACCGGTGGTGAGTGGTGGATCCATATTTTCGTGGGGGACAAAGTTCAAGTATACTGGTAGAACAGAAAGGGAAGTATTGGAAGAGACCGCACCAGTACCTACGGAACCCGGCGAGGATTCATCATCACAACATGATGATAAAACCAATGATTCTATTCGACATTGTCAAACTACTGGTCTCAGGAGGAAAGCAAGTAGTGTACCAGCTACACCAAGTACACCGAGTCAAGATCTTATTGAAATCCGTGAGTGAATTTGTCAATTTTGGATGTATCTTCTGAAATCTGAACAGGATCGTGAATAATATATCAATTTGACCAGGATATTCAAGTTTACCAAGGAGTTGTCACAGTGCGGGTCTTGATGGTGCAGGTATAATGGATACTGGGGTGACAGGAGGAGGCAGTACACTCAGTTCCCCGTATTGCCCAGACAATACATTACCATTATTGGAGACCGTTTCCGAAGACCAAGAAATTTATGCAAAGAAAAATAATGGTTGGTACTCAATGTTGATGTTTCACCTTTTGTTACTTAGTAGCTGTCAATGTCTGATGTTCAACGCTCCACGTTCATACCCGATCCACATTGTTGCACACACATATGCGGCTGTCCCCCTCCCCGTCCCCCTTATGTGAGTTTCATAGACAACTGTTGAATGACATGAAACTATTGAGATAGACATCTAGTTACTTATGATGGGGCGCTTTATATCAATTTTTGAGATATATCAGTATATGTCAACTTTAGCTGTATCGAATTAAAATACGATAGACAATTTTTCACCCGCACTTTTGCATGTTTCTCAATACTCCATGCATGATATGTATGTTCATGATGCTATGTAATTCGAATGTTCATGCGGTTCGATACCTGGTAATGTTGTTGAAATAACATCGGCTATTTCACGTAAAAGCTTATTTCCTATACATCTGAAATGAATGAATATATATGATTACGACCTTTGGTTACATGAATGTGTGTTTATATATGTCCTCTATACTTGTATTCATACATAATTTAAATGATTCATCATTTGAGGAAACATACAGTCATAATATTGATCACGAAATGTCGTCTTCATACATGGTAATGAGTCAAGACCGGTGGCTTCTCTCGCTTCTCTAGAACCTCTTCATTCGTTTTTTATTTCTTTCTGTTCTTTAGCTGTAGACGAAAATGATTCGCATGCGTCTGCCACCCACATCACATCCATCACAAATCGGGCGAATCAAGTGAAATTTCGAAAAATTACATTCGACCGACCTCGAATGATAAACAGTCAGAGAATAATCATAGGTCGGAAGGAACTTCTTGGACAAAATATTGACAAGATTGTACTGCAGAAAATCAATTCATTGGGGAAAAGTCCGAGAGTTGTGAAATCTACAGCATTAATAATAAAAACTTCGAGAATACCGATAAAACCATTTCATTTGAGAGCTAACAATCATATTGATGCGTCTCAAGTGGAGACATTCCGTTCAAAAATAGCGGTTGACACTAAACCTACGAGGGTGATTCATGACGACGGGCTGGTGGTGGTGAGCCACCTGCCTCAGGTAAGCTCATCGACAGCCATGAATAAGTCACTGACGGCGAAGATTTATGGTGGATTTCCAACAAAGCATTGTGATTATGGTGACGATGTTCCGAGAATGGCAAATGGTAGTATTATTATCGGACGAACAATGAATCGTCCGATTGCATTTGCGATGGCATTAGCTGTGGCCGCTGCCGCGTCCACGTGTGGTGGGAACAACTGCAATGGCTCATCCAGTATCGCGGGTGGAAATGAGTCAACAGGTGAGTTCATACGTAGATCCGATAGCCGAGGTAGGTCAAATCCGCGTTACATATCGGCATTATTAATTGGTATGATAGAAACAATTTTTTTTCCATGCTTTGCACTTTTCATTAGAATTTGGATAATGAATTCACACACATGATGTTTTGATGTATATGAAAGATGACCTCCCGTCCTATTCTCTTTTTCTAACAAATGGTTCAACATCTATAAGCTTAAAATTTGTTTCTAACACGCCCTTTATGTATAGTATTACCGCATGAATAAAAATATCATGAGCATGCATCTTTGAAAAAAGGTTCTATACATATATATATCAAAGGATGTTCAATTTTATTTCAACACGCGAAGCAGACGCTTGAATGTACTTGCGAGCACTTTGCACGGTCGCAGTTAATTGTGTCAATTCAGATGTGATTGCCGAAATCCTAGAGAAATTTGTCAAATAATGAAGTAAAAGAGTGACACAATTGCGGACATGACGTTATATGCATCGGTTCTTTTTATCAATTCATTCTTCTCTACTTGTTCCAGTTGGGAGTGGGCAAATGGGAGATATCGACATGAATACTTACTCATTCCGAGATTCATTTGACTACTCAGTGTCAGAGAGTCATATGGTGGTCGACGGTATCGACAGATTACCGAGTCATGTGGCAACATCGGTATCAAAGATGTCAACGCTACGAACTACCGATACTTTATATTTGGAACCTGTAGATGAAGGTCGTTCTATAATCGGAAGATCAAGAGCACTGCGGAGCATCCGATTCATGCGTCTATTCGTTTCTGCATTCGTACTTACTGTAACAATCCTTTTCATCATCATAGTCATTGTATTTGAAACGGACTCAACAGTATTCGACAGCATAAGAAAGTTACCTGAGATGATGGCGTTCAAGAGCCAATACTACATGCCTATTAGAGAATTTTTGAAGACTAAACTCGGACTATTTTAATCACATTATGTCAAAATAACAACGTGAGTGTTAATCATTATTTGTGTTGTATTATGTGGTTGTTTTACTCAAATACAAAGAACATCAGAACAGTCAGTTCCTCAAGAATGTTTAGTCAACTGTAGACTTCCATTTCTGTAACTACATCTATAAAAAAAATTATAGGTGCATAATTCATTTGTTTTGAAGAAGAATATAAAATGATGATAATAGTCAGCAATTCATTTCGACTAATCATGCGTTGTTGTGGTGTGATATGTATGAAGCTGGCCTACATGATGACATGTCGTGGGAAATAAAATATGTTTCTTCAAATATCGATTCTCTTCATTAGAGTGAAATTGAAATTATTTCGTGTAATTTCGCAAAACAAATGAAAAGCTGGGCATATAACATAATTAATGTGACATATTGTGATGTATAATGACGATGCATACGAAAACGTACGTATAATCTAGATAAACTCCAATATTCTACTGCATTCAAACTTTTGTAATTTGATATATTCTATAGTATGCTTATTCATAAATGAGTGCTGGCTCACGCTCAGTTCAAAGCAAACGTTATCGATCTATATCGATGCAATATTGTTCCCGACCAATTAGTGATTCATCAGAATTTCCATTTTTTTAGGTTTCATACGAAAAGTTTATCCCTTTTTCGTTTTCGGAGTCCTTGGAAAATCAGCCTTCACTTATGATGAAAAACTATGGATGATATGCCCGAACAACATCACCATTGAAAAACGTGATTTCCGGACAAAGTTGCAAATGTCGGCGATGCAATTACCAGATCAGTGTTCACATACTTTGCATCATCGGTTTCGATATACCTATTTCCATTGTTCAGGAGGAAAAAGCCCATTCAAAATGATTGTATCGCTTTGATGTGCTTTGTTTTTTTTCCGTTTTTCGATGTGCCGTGAAATGGATGTAATTGGTGTATAGCCACGATCATTTATGTATGATGATACACTCTAGCGTATATATGTTTGCAATGGGAATATTTATTTGCTGTTATTGCTACTGTTTTTACGTCAACAAAATGATGTGAATTCAACCTCATAATCAGTATTCATAAGACATTACACATAATAATCATTTCGTTATATTGAGAATTTTATATTTTTCTTGCCTAACGTAGTTCCAGTCATTGATTTTTGAAAACCTCATATCATCATGTAAATGCATTTAGTCTCCCGACTTCTATTGCGTACATGTTAGAATTTCTCCCGATGTACCCGCTCCCGAATGACCGATGAGTTTCTAAAAACTCCGCGATTTCATATAAATGGGTATTGCTCATCAATCTTAAATATGATTGAACATATAATTTCGGTAAGAATCCGAGATATGAGTGATAATTCAAGTTAATTTCATTTTCGAGTTTCTCCACAATATCAGTAAGTAATTTATAAGAATTTCGAATACGAACTCCCAATCCGAGAGATTGATGTTATGAACAAACTCTAATATCCGAATCAACAAAAATGACATATAATAGGGACTGTGCACGACCTATAGAGGCAGCACTACTGTAGGAGTGAGCGTTC
>JABMBR010005379.1:0-16053 GCA_018881525.1 Meteorus sp. PSUC_FEM 10030008
AACATATAGCGTTACCCCGCGTCGCACTGCCCCGATCGCCAAAAAGATTCGCATTGCATTGGAATGCTCGCTCCGTCTTATCAAATTGGTCGAACAATAGAAGATTTGCGTTACATCCTCTTGCACTCCCTTGTACCTATGAACTTGCTAATTTTTGTGGAAGGGATGTTGCCAACTGAATTTTTCTTCTTGGTCAATTAGTCAGTCCAGAATTTACCATCAAGAAGTACAGACGTACGATCAATTCAATCAACTTCCAAAAAATCATATTCGAAAATATATTCAGTTTTTTTTTAATTCAAAACAATAAGACAAGTGAACGTTCGTGCGGAACAAGGAATTGAATAATTAATTACAATAAACGTTTTTTTTTCAGAAATTGAATTCTTTTCATTTTTGTGTTGAATATTATCCAATTGTTAGTGACTTTGGTTTGGTTGTTCGATTTGGTTCGGTTGATTAATTGGTGAATTTGAGTGTACTCCAATCTCTTGATTTGGACGATATATTAATTCTCACCCTACAACATTTTTACATCACCACAAACGTAAGTATTTTCCTTATTTATTTTCTATTGTGTATTTCAAATCAAACAAGTGGTTCAATCTTTCTAATCGGAAACTTCAACCTCCTGAATTCGAGAAATTTAATCTTTTCTAATTTAGGAATTTCAATTTAATTTCGCAAAATTCAATTCATAACGTGAATTAACTTCAAACCAATTCTGAGATACTAATCATAAATTTTGAGTCGACTTTTACCCAATTAAGTGAGCAATTTTATTTCATCTCGATAAAACCCACAACTTCTTATCCCATCTCATGCTATTAATCTTAGATTAGGCATAAAAAGGGAAAAATATCAAAGTCCGACGTGACAAAGGAAAGGCTATCGAAACAAAACGGACCAAAATGGGACAACACAACCCAACAATGAACAAACAAGAAACGCATATGAATTGCCATAGTATCCAGAGAAACACACTTCGAAAATTCACAAATTGTAAATATGTAAATAATGAACAGTCAAACTTAGTTGCATAAATAGCCGTAATTAGTCACTAAGTTAGTTTTAACGAATCCGTAATTCTTAAGCAAAAGACAAATATGGTGGTTTTTTTTCATTCAAACTTTTCCACACACCAAACATCACACAGAAACTCGGACACAACTCTGAAACAAGTCAAGACTACCTAAGATACAAAACCAAAAAGCGGTAAACAACCGTAACGAACTTACAGATAAGAGCGGCTCATAAACACAAGCCCACAATCTCATAGGCGATATAATATACCCCATAGAACATAAGGTTAGTTTTTTAAGTTTATATGTACCTGTATGCAAGAATTGGAACATTAAATAAATAAACTTCAAACAAAAAGAAAAAAGGTTCGATTCCCCGACTTTTCGGTTGGACGCCGAACAGAACAGACGTGTGATTGTGAGTGCGAAAACGAATTAGTGCAATACTGCTGTAATGAGAGACAAACATCCGAGTGCTACTATTCACAGGAATAGTAGTATGGTGAACACAATAGCGTGTAACACAATTGAAAATCTTCCTTCTCGTTTTGCTTAAGGGGTTAGGTGGGTTTCAGAGGCTCAAGACAAGCACATTTTTACGAATTTTTCTTCTATTCAACCAGCAAAATATTTCATCTCATCAATTGACCATATAAAAGATACATATGTCATGAGTAGTTTGTGAAATTTTCATCAAAAAATATTGAAAGTTAAGGCGAGGACACATCGTCTCCTGTGATCATTCAGAAAAAAAGTTCTCTCGGCGTAGTCAGGATAGCTCATGATACGCCGGATGAGCGTATGTTCATCCGAAATGCAGAAACCCAAAATTTTCTGTCAGAAGATGCTTGAAACTCGTGCTTGAACGAACGAAAAAAAAAAAAACAAAAGTTGCATTTTTGGCGGCGTTGAGAACAAAAAACCCTTTTTCTTCAGTAAAGTTTACACCCTTCATAGCCTTGAAAAATCACTTGAAATAGAAAAAAAAATAAAATTCTTCGTCCAAGCACGAGTTTTGAGCATCTACTAACAGAAAATTTTTGGTTTTTGCATTCTGGATGAATGTATCATGAGCTATCCTGACTACACCGAGAGAACTTTTTTTCCGAATGATCACAGGAGACGATGTGTCCTCGCCTCAATTTTCAATATTTTTCGATGGAAATTTGACAAACTACTCATGAAATATGTATCTTTCATATGGTAAATTGATGGAATGAAATATTTTGTTGGTTTAATAGAAAAAAAATTCGTAAAAATGAACCTCTTTCAAGCCCCTGAAACCCACCTAACCCCTTAACCCACAAAAGTGACAAAAAAAACGGCAAGATAAGTGTGTGCATACAGAAAGTGAAACAGGAGCAAGACGGCCAATATGACCGCACAGGGCAGAAATGATGGATTCAATCCTAACGAAACAAAACGAAACCCCACCAGATACAGGACGACTCACATGAGTACAGAAAAGCTAGAAAAATCATTCCAAGAATACATGAAAGAATATGGAATAAAAACAATCAATAATGAAGAAGCATCCAAATTCAAGCCCAATCTGGTACAAAGGAAAAGAAGCGCCAGCGTCATAAGCGACACCGTGAGTACAAGCAGTGATAAAGAAAATACTAGACCTGCAAACCATACAACAGATGTAGATGATACAACCAGCGCCATCAGCGGAAAATGGCAAAAGCCAAAAAAAAGTGTTGGAACAGACTGGAACAGCATATTGCACCAAACAATAAATACACCCATTTGGAAAACATGGCAGACATGGACATAGATCCAAAAGACACTAACGAAAATACATAAAACAACACAACTACCACCAACAAAAATGAGAGAACACCACTCATATTCGTAACCGAATCAAACGTCAGAGACATAGTGAAGACACTAACAGATGCACAGATCGACAAAGAACAATTCGCGCTAAACCAACCAACAGAAACCAGGAACATCTCTATAAAAAGCGAAAGCGCCGGAACATCCAACAAAATTAAGCAGATACTATCAGAAAAAAGGAAAAAAATACTACACATTTACACCAAATAACGAGAAACCAAAAACAGTGGTCCTAAAGGGAATAAAAAGAGACTTCACAGAACAAGAGGTATTCCAAGAAATATCTGAGAAAAAAAAACGATAACACAAACCTTATAAAAGTAAATATAGTAACATATAACAAAAACGAACCAGGTAAATATTACTTTATAATACAAATAGCCAGCTTGAACCAAATAAGCGAATTATTCAAAATCAACTCAATATTATGTCAAATAGCCAGATAGCAAACGCTACGAAAAAATAAAATATACCAATGTAGGAACTGCCAAAGATACAATCATGCCAGCATCAACTGCGAACTTCAATACAGATGCGTGAAATGTAGCGAAGCATACAAACCAGGAGAATGTAAAATAACAAAAAATGACGATAGAAGCGCATTGAAATGTGCGAGCTGCAGTATGAGAGGCCACCCAGCAAACTACCGAGGGTGCATCTTCTATAAATATGCATCCAACTTAATTAACAAGAACAACGAGAACAAAATGTTACAGGTAGAAAAGAAAACCAACATAACAAGTAACTACACAACACCACAGAAATCATTCGCTGAAGCAATCAAGAACAAACAACACACACACTCAAATCCAAACTATAGCCAACACCAACTGCAACAACAACATTACACATTGTGATGAGGTGACAGCGTTCATGCTCAGAACAGTAGACTGGGTGATAGCGCGTATTGCCGTTAGACCCGAAATAGTCAATTTGCAGACCACCTGTCCCCATCTATCGATCTAGATCGGTAAACCCGTGCCCGAATTGGCGCGACGGCGACGGTGTGCGCGGATCAATACTCCAATCAATAGACTATTGATATTAATGCGGGAGTGAATGAGGAAGGAAGCGAGGATATTTCCGCCTTCTTCCTCACTCGGTGGGATATTTTTGCTAAGAGAACACGTTCTGGGATAGACTCGTGGATAGAGCTATACAACGAGAGTACGTGCAGTGAGAAAGACTCGAGGATAATCTACCGTACAAGTGAGACATGCCGTTTTCCCTTCGATCATATTATTGGAAATAATCACGTTGATTGACCGGGCTGTGTGAGATAAGTTAAATACGATTTGTGGAAATAGCGAATCGGCGACGTTTAATGGACTTGAGTTGTAGATAATACTTTGGCTACAACTTGACGAGAAAATAGGACGCGAGTTGTGGAGATACAGCGAATATTGGTGACGACTCGGCGGTTACTTTGGACGCGAGTCGTGGATTTGGACGGAGCTTTGGATACCACCGTGGATTTGAACATTGATGACAAGCAGGACAATCGATGAGAAGCTGAGCTTACGGCGTGAAAGATTAAACCGTGAGTTACTCGCCGTCGGCACGCCGCGGCCATTTTTCCCGTTTATCCACAATTACGAGTGTCGCGTTTGCGCGGTATACGACGCCATTAGCGTAATAGAATCATTACACGTGGTGAATGATACCACATTCAATCAAGTCGAGTCATTTAGTTAACTAAATAGTTTGGAATAGAGTCTTTTGAATTCGTGAAGTGCAATTGGATAGGTCGTATACCTATCCAAGTAACCCGCGTTGACGATTGGTTATCCCCCCCCCCGTTTAACCCTTTCGTGATGTCAGCGGCAATACGTGCGCTCTGAGCGCAGAGGCGTTGAAGAATATCGTTGTGTTCACCTAACAAATTATTGAAGCGATCGAATTCTTCATTGGAAAGGAATATTCCCCGATAATATATATTACTTGCGTATTAGTTCGTTTATTATCATTATCTTGTTTCAATTGTTTCATTATTAATCTGCTTATTGAATAAACGTGGAAAATATTATTTCACAGTTAAACTCAACGCCATCTTGTATTCATTTAGTTATTAGTATTGCTTGCTAATTATTAATTCGTTCATTTAATAGGTTGGTACTCGAATCCCCAGATATTCAAGTACATTTCGTGTTTCGACTATAGTCTGGGTGGCATTCCGAATAGATTCACGGAGAATCTTTCCCCTCCACAGTAAACTGCACTCTCTCGCCCGCAGAACGGCGAATAGGGGAGTGCAGCGTTATAACATATACAACAGAAACAAATACTCGCGACGCACAATATAACAACTCAACCCCATCCTGGATACAAGATCTTGAAGCAGAGTTCATGAGAATAACACATAGACTAGATACAATCGAACAAACGCTAAGCAACAACTCCATGAGAATTAACCAATTATTTGATACAAAGCGAACTACAAGTAAAATATAACTAATGGACTCTAACAACGAACAAAACATAAAACAGACAGCAGGTAAACACAAACAACCAAATCAAAATCAATATACACAGATAAAGATAGGAGCAATCAACGTTAACTCAATAGTTTCTTACGCCCAATATATCTACGCCCAACTCGTCCAAAACCAAAATAATCGAATACACATTAATAAAAAAAACCATGACAAATCGTAAACAGCTGATAATAGCAAGCATATATGCATCAAACAGGATGGAGACAAAACATGAGTTCATAGACGAAATGAACACGTTATTCTTGAAGTTAAAACTTAACAATAGCAACACGTACTACATTATAGCAGGAGATTTCAATGCCGGACACGTTGAATTCGAAGATAGAAATTCCAATCAACGAGGAAACTTACTAAACAAATGGGAAAAAAACAATGCATACTTATACAAATCAACCATTCGCGCTCCACATGAACCAACATTCATCCCAGCACAAACAATCTAAGATATATGCAGAGCTGACGTTAGATTACCACTAAAAAACATGCGAAATAACAAACTAAACACCCGAAGTTACGACAGTGACCATAAAGCCATAATAATAAAAATAAATCTAGAAAACTCCCTAGAAACAAATAATGACGCACCAGAAAAAGAGATCATACTCTACAAACAAACAAAATGGAAAAAATTTATAAATCATCTCAACAACATCCACACATACGACATCCCCGCAGACAAAAACTTACTCAACGAAGAAATAGATGCACACCTAGAGAAAATCCACTCAAGAATAAACGAAACAATGGAAAAAACAATACCCAAAGTTGAACAAGGAACCAGAAAACAATACTACATCATCAAAAAAATAGTGAAATTACGAAAAAAAAATCAATTCGCAATCATCGAAGGAATTACAAAAAACAATAAAAGAAGCAATAAAAAACTTGAAAACAGAAATACAAAACAGTATAAAAACAAACATAGAAAACCACTGCGGGAAAATTCTGAAGAAAGTAGACCACAAGAACCCCAACAAATTCTTTCCCATAATAAACAAAGTATTCAGACCAAAAGAACATATACCAACACCAAACCTACACATAAAAACATCAGAAATAGACGTCCTATTGATAAGTAACATCAAAACAGAGAATAGAACAATAGAAGAGAACACTCACGTAATAGAAGCAGAACAAGATAAAATAAACATATTCGGCGCCTACTATGAGACAATAAACTCACCAAGACATCTGAATAAAAATACAGCACTGAAAAAAATAATCGAAAAGAAAACCGGAGAATTCCAGAAAGCATTTGAAGAAGAAAAAAGTCACAAACAAACAACAACCGTTCTTTCGAAAGTAAACCAAGCCACATATCCCACGCACAATGTAGAAATATGCAACTATTTTTGCAATACAGAAAAAATCAGACAAATTCTGAAAAAAATGCCGAACGAAACCTCCAGCGGAATTGATAACGTACCGGCCATCCCCCTGAACCATCTCCCAAATAAACCAATAAGAAACTACACAATCTTATTTAACAATGCGCTGAACAATCACTATTCCCCAACGAGCTGGAAAACCTCAAAAACACTGCCAATACACAAGAAAGGAAAACCACTGGATCACCCATCTAGCTACAGGCCAATAAGCTTAACACCTAATATAAGCAAAGTTTCGAAGCTAAAATAAACATGTTAATAGCGAACTACTGCAGAGAAAATAGTTGAATTCCCGACAACCAATTTGGATTCAAATATAAGCACTCAACAATACACACAATCAACAAACTACTCTCAGACATCAATCCGCAATTGCTAATGAAAAATATAGTAGGCACAACACTAATAGATCTCGAAAAGGCATTCGACTCTGTATGGCTTAACGGACTGATCTACATCCTAATAAAAAAGAAATTCCCACAAGACCTAATAAAAATAATGTGGAGTATGATCAAAGACAGGAAATTCATAACATGGAATGGGACCACAAATTCAAACAAAACATTCAATATAATAGAAGGTCTACAACGAGGCATCGTAAATTCACCGATATTATTCAACATTTTCACAAGCGACATTTTAAACTCATTCAAATTAAATCAAAACAACAATACACATTCCATAGCATACGCAGACGATCTCATCGTATACGTGACTGGCCAACAACCGGAAGAAATCAGAAAAAAACTTGGAGCGCTAGTCGACAAAATCAACAACTTCTATTCAATGTGGAACTTGAAAATGAATCCCCAAAAATGTGAGACAATAGTCTTCAGAACACCAGCTAGATTTACCGCCATGAAAAATAGAGTCCACAATAGACAATTTATAATCACGACCTTTGATCCATCCACAAAAAAAGCGGTACAAATCCCAATAACAGACAATGTTAAATACCTAGGAATGAACATACACTATCTGGCCAAATGCAGCAACCACATCGACACACAACTGAACAGAGCGCATAATGCATACAGAGCACTATTCAAGCTCTTCCACGATAAACACATAACGAAAAGAGCTAAGATAATATGCTACCTCTTATTAATACGACCACTACTAACATATGCAACACCAATTAGGCGGAACATGGGAGCAGCTCAGATGGAAAAAGTAAGGAAGTTCGAAAGATCATGCATAAGAACGGTCCTAAAAATGTACAAAAATCCCGACTCCACACACAAAAAGAACATCAACAACACCGAACTATACAATGCAGCTAAGATGAAGAGGATAAACTGCTTCATGCTCCAACTAACAAGAGAATATCACAAACAAATGAAAAACGTACCAAACAAAATAATAGAAAATCTCACACAAATAGAACAAACCAAGTTCAAACTGGCAGCCAACACAGGATACTTTCAACCACAGGCATTTATGGAATTCGACCGAAGGGGTTTGATGCAAGATCACCTAAACATTCCAACACTATACCACAGAAGCCGACATAAAAATGACAAAAGAATAGCAATATTTGACAATGAAATTGAATACAGAAACACAAATTCAAATACTCAACAGCAATGCCGAAAAGAGATGAACTAGACTTCAGAAGACTCAACGGAAACTACTGGTGGATCGATCCACAAGCGACCCACACGAAGAAACTAGAAGAGCGTAAGAAATATTGGCAAAGACAAAGATGGAACAACAGGGACAGAAGCTAACGAACAAAGACTAAAAAGTAACCCTAAACCATATCGAAAAGAAGCTGAGAATCACAGCCAACAAATGTACATAATGTAAATATTGTACATAAAACTAAGATTAAGTAGTAATAAATAACCCTTAAGGCAACTCATATAAGATATCTTTTAGTGGTTTTTTTCAGTTTTATTGTCACCATACTGAATTTTTCCACTAATTCAGATACATATTGCAATATGGAAAGAGACTGGGTCATATCAGCCATACCGACCAACCCATAATTCGCAATAAGCAAATGGAAAGACTACGTATGTTTGAACGCGCATGTCTAAGAACAGAACTAGATATGCACAGAAAAGAAGACACAGATTACAGAGGAAGATGCAGAAATAGAGAATTGTATGACACAGCAAACATTCCTCGTATAGATAATCATAGAATTAAGCTCATCAGAGCCTATTATAGTGAACTCAATAAAATCGACAACGACATCATCAAAAAACTGGCGGTATCAAATGATATTTTCAACAAAGCAGAAAAAGGACTACTACCCCGGCAAGACTTTATAAACATGGACAAACTTGGACTGATTCAGAATGAGATGAATGTGCCGTCTCTGTACCATAAGAGTAGACACAAAAACAACAAGGCAATAGATTCAAATACACTCAAATATATGCCAGACAAATACTCAATCATCATTTCATAAAGAGATCAAACAGATTTCCACAGGCTGGACACGGAAAAATACTGGTGGACTGACAAAAACTCTCCGAAGTATAAGGAACTACGCCAAAGAAAACTTATTTCATCACTAAGATAAGAAATTAATGAAAAAAAAAATTAAAATCTTTATTAGCAAAAATAAATGTTATCAAAATTGAAACTATACCAAATATTATGAATAATATCGTAATAATTGTCTCTCTTGTAAATATGTAAATATGTACAAATTAAATTCTAAGTTAGCTGTAAGTTAAAAATGAGATTTAAGCTAGGGTTTTTTGTTTAAATCATAACTTTTCCCCACACAGCTCTCAAATAAGATAAATAGATAAACATACATACTATCTATAACTATATAAGCTGCAATTAATATACAAAAAGCATACAAGAAACTGAGCGCTGCTGACAACAGCCAGAGTTCTCTTAATTATTTTTCTTCTCTAGATATAAGAAGATTTTTATTTAGTTTGTTCCGCTTCAAACCTCTGTATGACTCTGAATTATCAACAAAATAAACTTTAAATGAAAAAAAGGCTCGATTCCCCGAGGGTTACGCCGACCTCCGCACGATGCGCATGGACGACATAACCTTAAACAGACGAACTCGTAACAAGCGATACACTAAAATAACAAGAAAAAAGAAAAACGACCACAAAATAGGAAGCAAATAAAAAGCCAGATCCAATATATAATTCAAGAAAAGAATGGAGGTAAACTACAGACACCCAATAAACAAAATTATATTATAAGAACCAAAAAGGAAGGTCTATACACCAGGCCACTGCACGTGGGCAGCAGTTCAACAGACCACCATGGCCGAATTTACCCGGCGCAAATTCGCCCAGCAATTCAATCTAGAAACCAAATCCAAACAAAATAATATCAATATCAAAAGAAAAGATAGATCCACCCCAGTAACATCAGAAGCAATTGGCGAAAGCTTTAAAGAAACATTCAAAACTGGAAATAGCGAAGAAAACAACATAACCTCAAAAGGAAAAATCATACCGAATCTAATCACAAGAACTCGGAAAACCACCCAGAACAGAGATGTAGCCGAAGCAGACACTGAAAATGCAGACAACGAAGACTGGATAACTCCCAAAAAATCTAAAAAATTAAGAAAGCACATCTACGAACCGGGAAAAACAATATTCCATTCGAATAGCTTCGAGTCGCTAACCTCCACTCAAGACATGGAAGTAGATAATGACTCACATACAAACTCGGAAAACCCGAAAATACCGAAACAAAACGAAGAACAAGAAGCACCAACCAAATTTCAACAACAAGAAAGAAAGACCACCATCAATACACACAACACGCAATACCATAAAAGATCTAATATAAATGCTCACGACTAACGGTACTAACAAAGGAGAATTCAAACTCAAGCAAAACTACGGAAACAGCTCGAATACGATAACAATATACTCCCAAACGATGGAAAATTATAACAAAATTGAAGAAACATCAATCCTTAACCGAACTCAATTTTACACATACACACCAAAACACAAGAAACTAAAGTCAATAATACTGAAAGGTATATATGGAAATTACACTCCAGGAGACATTAAAGGAGAAATTGAATCACTGGAACTTAAGCAAGTAAGAATTGAGAGAATAATTGAACTACAATTTAAGAGAAAATCAAACTCCAACAAATCGAAACCGTACCTGATACAAATATCCAGCGACAGCTCTACATCCGAACTAACTAATATGAACACGATATTACACCAACCAGCTAAATGGGACCACTTGAGAAAAGAGAGAATTTATCAATGTAAACGATGTCAAAGACTAGGTCATACAAGCACTAACTGCAAACACGAGTATAGATGTGTAAAATGTGGGAAAAACCATGGGCCAAAGGCCTGTAATATAACCAAAAACGACAATAAAGATGCATTGAAATGCTGCAACTGCGGACAAAAAGGCCACCCGGCAAATTACAGAGGATGTCCATACTAGAAACACGCCATAAACATGGTGAATAAAAATAAAAACATGAAAAGACAGGAGAGAGAACAGAAAATCACCCACATAAGCAGAGCATAGAACCCGAATATAACTTACGCAGAGATAATGAACTCGCAGAAAAAAACAGACAATCACCAGGAAATCAACCAACAACACATAAGAACTCAACACAATCGACAGTAAGTTACAGATACACCACAAAAACGGGCCAACACCACCCCTAGCTGGGTAAACGAACTAAAACTTGAATTCAAAACAATGTATAACAAAATAATAACACTAGAAGCCACAATTTCAAACAATGCTAGCAGGATCAACCAACTGTTCGATCTCATTGGATCCCAAATAGAATACGAATGCAACAAGAACTAACTTGAAAATCATTTCAATAAATGTCGACTCGATTGCAAGCCAACAAAGAAGACTAGACCTAGAACACTTATTAAACAGCCAACAAGTCGACATATCTCTTATAGCCGAAATTAAACTCAACAATAAACACTGTTAATCATCGAAAATTACAAAACTTTTAGAACTGACAGATTAAACAACTCAAAGAGAGAGGGAACAGCAATCATAGTGAAGAATGGAATAGATTGCAAACACGTAACATATCCTAGTTCAGAAGGCAATAAAATCTTGAAATTCACTATAGTCTAAACAGAAACCCACAAGAAACAAAAGCTAACAATACTTGCAAGTTGCACCACAAACAAAACAGAAATAAGATCAGACTTCATAAACGGACCAAACGACTATTTTCGAAACTGAGACTACACGAACCGGACAACTACTACGTAATAGGAGACTTTATCGCCAGACATACAAAATTTGGAGACCGCACAAACAACCTAAGAGTACGATACTTAACAAAATGGGAAATAGACAACACCTGAATTATAAAACAAAAATATACATATCCACCGAACCTACATACTGTTAGGTCTTGAGCAACCTAACCATGTGACCTAACAGTCACATGACCCCTCAAACCAATCACGTTCAACTTCATTTTTCTTAGCAACCAAATTTAAACCGATTCAACCAAATGCAATATATTTCACTCTCGTCATCAATAATTCGCTTCAATAATGAAAATACGAAACCATTTTACTGCATGGCAGAATATGATACTTGACGAAGACTCTAAAAATAACTATAAGAATAGTCACATAGCACCTTCATATTCGTTCGACAACTGCTGTTGGAATAGTCATCGTCATTCTACTTCAACATTGAACTTGGTAGCGATATTTGCTAAACCACAAAATTTGTTAAAGTGAAGAAATTGAAAGCCACATCAGCATTATTGAGTTGTTGAAGAACACATCCCTACCATTTAAACTTTCAACCAATTGTTATGCACTAAATCTTCATCAACGAATCGGTATAATTGTGACTAGAATTTAGCCAATCAAGGAAAGTCCGTACGGATTCTTCTATAAAATTTGGGAGAATCCTAGCGCAACTTCCTTTGATCTGAACTTATAAATATGAATTGGATTCTGTCGTAGCTGGCTCTTTCCGCTTAGCTCTCAGTATCGAACTTTTAATCCGTTCGTTTATTATCGATTATCTTACCCAGTACAGTTATCAGTTTATAATAAAGATCATTATTATTCCAATACCAGTAATCAATAAATACAATCATCGAAAATACCAAAACTAGCGAGCAACGATCCCTCTACCTCACTGGATTTTAATTCAAAATTAATTGATTTCAGCAAACTGTTACAACGACGAGACGCGAGGATCTATCTCCAATCAACGATCAAACAAGCAAATCAATGAATTCAAGCTCATCATCCAATATCAATCTTACTCTGATCCATTGCTCAAATCAACGTCCTCCATTTGAATTTCGGCGCGTAAGTCGGTCGCGGGATTACATTCTGGACATAACGATACGTACCAGCACAGACAATACTAGACATAGCCACAATAGACTCCAGACTAGAACTACTCAACATGACAATCGACAAACTAAAAACATTACCGTACGACAGTGACCATGAAGCTATAATAATAGAAATAAATATTGAAACAGAACAAACACACAAACAGTAACCATTCGAAATTACAAACGCACCAAATGGAAACAATATGCAAAACACTTAGATAAAAACAACAAACTCCGAATACCATATGACAGAAACCTCACGAAAACTGAAATCGACGAATAATCAAACAATTAGAAACACATATTAGAACAGCAATTGGAGACACCGTACCGATGGCAGGAAGAAAACAAACCAAAAACCACTACAATCCAAACAAAATCAGAGAAATGATCAAGGACAAATCGAAATTATTAACCATACTACATGCAACTCAAAAAAAAAACCACCCTAACGACAAGAAACTAGCTGATCACATCAAAAACACAATAAAAATAATAAAAAATCGAATACAAGGTAAACTGAAAAAAAATACAGTAAAACACTGGGAAGTATATTAAAAAAAATAAATCACAAAAAACCGGACAAATTCTTCTTATTGATAGATAGAACCTTTGGGCCAAAAACAAAAACAGAAATACCTCAAATGAACATAGAAAAAGAGAACGATACACTATTACAAACAAGCCAAATAGATAGAAACACAACGACAGAGATTGAAAATACTGTTATGATAGAGAACGAAGAAGACAAACTAAATATAATTGGAGAATATTTCGAAGCAATCAACTCCCCACGACATTTGAATACCAAAACAAGACTCAGAGAGCACATAGGCAAAATAGTAACAAACCTCCTCGACGAATTTAAAAGGAAAAAATCTCTGAATACAACAATAACAAACCTCAACGCAAACAATTGAGCCCAAACACCAACAATGACACTTGAAGAACCAAACATGTTCCGCACAATCTACGAATTACAAAACATACTCAAAAAACCCGGATAAAACATCCACAGGCACAGATGAAATACCCACAATAGCCCTGAGACACCTATCCCAAAAAACTATAGAAGACTATGCAATGACAATCAACAATGCAATAAATCTACAGTACTTCCCCAAATCATGGAAAAATGCCAAAGTAGCACCCATACGTACAAAAGGAAAACCGAACAACCATCCAAGCAGTTACAGACTCATCAGCATGACACCAAACATCAGTTGAATATATGAAATAATTATAAATAAAACAATTGGAAACCATTGTAAAAATGGAAAAATAATCCCGCCAAACCAATTTGGTTTTAGAAGAAAACATTCAACAGTAGACGTCATACACAAACTGTTATCAGATACAAACGCGCATCTCTTAAACAACGAAATGGTAGGAACAAAACGAGTCGACCTAGAAAAAACCTTCGATTCAGTGTGGCCACATGGACTCATTTACATAATGCACAAAAAAAATTCAACCAAGACATGATCGAAATAGTCTGGGACCTACTAACTTGAAGAACCTTCACAATATGGAACGGGAAAAAATCTTCGACAATAACATTCGACATCAAAGAAGGACTAATACAAGGTTTAATAAACTCGCCCTCCCTCTTCAACATTTACACCTGTGATATACTAAACTTATTCAGCTCAAATGAAAATAACAACACATACTCAATAGCATATGCCGACGACACCATATTCTATGTCGCAGACAAAGAACCCGAAACAAAGAAAAGACCAAACTAGAAGACACAATCAATAAAGTGAAGAACCTATATGCAACTTGGAATCTGAGAATCTATCCTACAAAATGCGAAACAATATTATTTAGACGCCCCTCAAGACAAATCACCATCAGGAAAAGAAAAGAAGCAGAAGAATTTCAAATTGTGACCTTCAACCCAGACTCTAAAGAACGCACTCTCATATCAACAAAAAAAAACAGTAAAATACCTCAGAATTCAATTAGACAATCTACTCAGAATTACCACACACACAGACACGCAATTAACCAAAGCCAGAAACAGCTACAGAGCCAAGCAAGACTATTTCACAACCACAGATTCACCAAAAAAGCCAAACTAATCTGCTATCACCTATTGATAAGACCAATTATAACCTATGCATGCCCAGTTTGGTGGAATCTAGGAGCAGCTCAAGTGGAGAAAATCAGACATTTCGAAAGAGCAGCATCAGAACATCACTAAGACTCTACAAGAAACCAGAAAACAACTACAAAGAAAGAGCCAGCAACAAAGGAATATACAGCAAATCAACTCGCAATAACAAACTCGGATATCACCAAAGCAACGAACGAAGGCTATATACAACCTCAAATATCCATACATCTGGACAAAATGGGAATAATCCAAAACGAAAAAAGCATACCCACATTCAGTGATGCCGAAACGTGGGATTTTTCTACCCCTTCCATAGCGCCTCGTGTCACGTCAGACTTTGATATTTTTCCCTTTTTATGCCTAATCTAAGATTAATAGCATGGGATGGGATAAGAAGTTGTGGGTTTTATTGAGATAAAATAAGATTGCTCACTTAATTGGGTAAAAGTCGACTCAACATTTATAATTAGTATTTCAGAATTGGTTTGAAGTTAATTCACGTTATGAATTGAATTTTGCGAAATTAAATTGAAATTCCTAAATTAGAAAAGATTGAATTTCTCGAATTCAGGAGGTTGAAGTTTCCGATTAGAAAGATTGAACCACTTGTTTGATTTGAAATAAACGATAGAAAATAAATAAGGAAAATACTTACGTTTGTGGTGATGTAAAAATGTTGTAGGGTGAGAATGAATATATAGTCCAAATCAAGAGATTGGAGTACACTCAAATTCACCAATTAATCAACCAAACCGAATCGAACAACCAAACCAAAGTCACTAACAATTGGATAATATTCAACACAAAAATGAAAAGAATTCAATTTCTGAAAAAAAACGTTTATTGTAATTAATTATTCAAT
>JABMBR010005380.1:0-16048 GCA_018881525.1 Meteorus sp. PSUC_FEM 10030008
TAATAATAATAATAATAATGATATTTTGGAACGCGCAATTCATAGCACGTTGCGATTTTAGTGTTTAACACTCAACGACGCACAATTCACATCAGCACCTCATAAATGCAGATTGTGATTTTTAGTATTGGTACTATTGGCTAACAAACTAATGTTACAAAAATTATGTAACAATTTGAACTCTGCGATGTAAGAAACAAAGAAGAATGATAGAGTAATTGTGGAAGGGGAACTACTATAATAATTGATCAGTATATGTACTGAAACAAACAGACACGGTATGAATATCACTGAACAAAAATGGATGCTGTGAAAAAATTTTTCGGCAATGTTTAGATTATTGAAATTTTTGAAACATACACGCATTATATTTATTATCAATCAATATATTTAGTGAGTATACACTCTATCACGTTATATTTCATTCATGGCGTATGAATAGAACTTGAAAATGTTGATAGTTAAAGAGAAAAATTATTCTGAGAAATCATATTCCCTTAATTCAGAGTTTCACGATTATATCGGTTAATTATCAATTTGAAACATCGCAAGTAGAAAAGTAAATTGGCCAAACTGATTAAAACAAAATGATAAAACATAATAGATTATCTACATTTTTACAATGAACTCCATCAATAATCGAACAAACCGAATTCGATTGAATTATTACTAAGAATTTTTAACTAATAATTACTATTACAACCAAATCCACGTGATACGAAGTTTATTACAGAAACAAACTGACCTATTTGTAATGATGAAAATCTCGAATATTTCTACTAGTCAGTATTGGATTATCATTCATTTTTCAAGCCAAAAAATCATCTATCAGTCTGGCATTCATCGAAAAAAAGTATGGATAAGATACAGTGACGAATAGCTAGGGATAGTTCATCAAAGAAAAGTAGTCAAGGTATTGATTGTCGTTTCGAGGAATGTCAACTGAATAATTGTTGGACTTCTGTCAAGAGCACCCTCTCTCTCTCTCTCTCCCTCTTTCTGTCTCAATAACTATTCATTGGAAATTTAAATGTCTACTGCACAAAGAAAAAGAAAACAACATTACCTTAATCAATGTTATATTATTATGACATAGTTAAATATATCAAATTACATTTGCCGCGTTTTATAAAAATTGTATTCCGATATTACCAAATTAATTGAGAACCTACAATAGCCGTTACTTTATCGGATGAGCTAACAATAAATTACATTAACGAAGGGACAAAAAGAAATAAAAAGAAAAAAGAAGCTTACTCATCAAAGAACATATTTTTCCAACAATTCTTGTTTCTTCCTTGCCAATAACGCTTCCTGAATTTCCTCCTGTGTTGGTATTGGCTTTTGTGCTGTTATTTCTATTTCCATATCAACGTCAGGTTCATCATTTTTTTGAGGTACCCATTCACTTATTGTTTTACTACGGAATTTTTGTTCATCTTTTTCTTCCAATGGTTCTAAAATCCCATCGTCATCATCTCGGTACCCATAATAATCTGCATCAATATCTTTCATAAGTTCTGCACGTGTTTTCCTCGGAGGTGGGGGTGGTTCTTGTTCGAAAAGTTCTCGTACACCTGGTAATTCTTTCGCCGCGCCAAAATATTTGTAACCACGATTACCAGGAACCTAAAGAACAGATAGATACATTAACATATTTCAATCTGCCATGAGAAATTTTACTGAAAAATTGATTTGATCTGTAGAGAGATTCATTTTACTTCGCGTCCTTCATGATCTAACATCCGTGGACCAACTCGAGAATAGTCTGGGCCACCAAGTTCTTTGATTTGCGCTTCCCAATGTCTTTTCTCTCTCAACAATTTGTTTATTTCATCATTGAGATCGCGTATCCGGAATTCGCCTAATCCTGCGTTTTGTATTTGCGCAACTTTTTTCGCAATTTCACGTATGATTTGCATCCTCCATTTCTCAGCCTTTCTCAGATCACGGCACTCAGATGCAAGGTACGGCCTCCGTTCTTGTTCTTTTTTGAATCCATCATTACTTTGTGCTGCTCTCCATCGAGCCAACGTGGTCCTGAAAGGAATTAATTACGCATTGATTGACGTCAATTATATCATTGCTAGAATACAAAGTTGGAAGAATATTTATGCAGAGCACTGTTCCGCTCAGATGAAATACTCACATAGCTTTTTCTGCATTACGAGCCTGGGAACAAATATATAATCTATTATTTTCGCAGTATTAATCATTATCATTGAATAATAAAAAGACTGAACGAAATTTCTCACCATTTTCTCAGGCTGGTTCGATAAACACGTTCACACTAATATTTATCTGTTTTTATTCTACTTATCCTAACCTCGAATTCTCGCCGGTTCAAAACAACAATGGACGACACGAATTTATAGTTTGTTGAATCACCACAATAATAATTGGCGTTACCTTCAAATTCTCATCGATGAGTCAAAATTACTTTCTTCTCTATCATTGGATAGCAAACGACATGGCGCGCGCACTCACATTTCTTGCAAAACGCGCCAAACCGCCATTTACTAGGGCATTACATATTGTTATAAAGTTTTATGGTATGGTTGAAGTAGCGACTGATTTTATTTTTTCAACAAGTCATGGTATCATATCACATTCAAATGAGTTTCATACCGGAAACATTCAATGTTGTAAATATGACTTAAGTGGCGTTGCAATGTGGGAGTAAAGTACAGTGGTGGTTCTCACTACATTAGCGAATATGAATATCGAAGAGCAGAATTATGAGTCGTCTGTGGTGTTACTTTGGGACATTGGTATGTATCGTTTCTACTGTTTTTCTATAATCATATTGTATAATGTGACCCATTTGTTTGGATTATTCCTTTCACGGTCAATCAATCTTCATACTTTAACTTGAATTTCTCGATCTGTGATAGAAATTTTGTGTAGGAAGTAGCCTGAAAGCCCGCGTTCATCACTGTCTCTTTCCAAATGTACATGTATATATTTCATGATTTGAAATGATTATGAATTTTTTATTGGGAATATTATACGTTGCATCGCTCTTTGTTCCACGATATAATTAACATTTACTCATGAATGAAGATAAATAGTTGACCTCCCAGCATTCAATAAAGACACATTTTATTTGAGAATCCACAATAATTTGCTCGATACATGAAGAACATGAAAAAGTCCATCGAAATAATTCAACTCCTTGTTTCATTCCCCATGCATACATAATTTGTGTACAAATTTCATTTTTTCCACCCACGATGTTTAATTCAGTAATATAAATTCTAGACTTCCACCGTTAACGATAATATATATATGTATATATGTATATATATACACTTACATCAAATTTTTAACGATGAATATTTTGGTAGAACAACCTGTTATTTTATATATGTGTATATGGCACATAATACTGTACATAATCTCATGTATATATATACGTATGAGATTCAATTGAAAACTTGACAAGTATAAAATGGAAGGAAAATTAAAGCTCATTAAAATTCGGTGAGAAATGGTTGTCCAGTGCCATTAGAAATATCAATGATCAACTCACGGATAAACTTGACAGAGACACTTCTGCATTCAATCCACATCCACTATTTCTTTCATTTTTTTCTGTGTGAATGCATCTTTCACGACAAAACATATCCAAGAACAGATCCAAAAAGTTGCACAAACATAAATGCAACAAAAACCTGGGTTAATAAGTGGATTACGCTAAAAATGCGGTAGGCAGACCTTGCCAGCGAACAGTTCGGATATAACCGTAATCCACAATGCCAAAACGAATAATATATATGAAATTCCAACTTGATGTGAATTTGGTAGTTGATAGGGTTGTCCACCAATTTCATCTATGTGGAATCCCATCGGGAATATAACGGCTGCCAAGCAAAATAATACCACTGCAAGAAGAATGAGATTGTTGAGTATATATAATTTCCTCTCATATTCGTTCTCAATGAATATCTCATTTTACTCACTTGCCGTAAATCCAACCCATCGCGCATAAGGTATAACGTGTCGGTCCCAATGCGAACATCCTAACAGTATTATCGTCACTGTTATCAAAATGCAACCGATAAATATACAAGCGAGGGCTATTAACCATTCAGGTTGTAAATCTGGTGTGTAACAAACTTGTGGCCTATTGTAGAGTGTCATACATGACCACATCAAGCCAAGTCTTGTATCACCTGAAAAATTCATATCAGTTAGAATACAACAAAATACCATTTCCGAATTTTATGATAATGATAGAAATATTTTCTGCACAATTGAATTACCACCAACATCCGTAATTATCCAATCTGGCATTGCCAAACTCGCAATAGCGAAAATATCTGCTGCGAAAAATAACGTTGACGAGATGAGCGTTAATTTGTCCATTTTTATTTTTTGGTTTGTAACCGTGAACGATATCGGCTTTATGTGTTGTGTGTCCCTCAATATTCCTGCCGGACGTGAGTCTCCTCAATCAATTCATTATAACCAATATAATTTTGAGGTATTGTACGAAGAACAGTGAGGTTAGATGTACGATTTGGGTACGTTCCGAGTATTACCAAATAATATATAACATTCATAAGCTTGTACACCTCTTGCATATAAATCTTGCGTAACGAGATAAACTTTCATGCAATCACTGTAGCAATCTTCAATAATATGACATCGAATCAATTTTAATACTGTATTTAATTGGTTGAAGCATCAATTAACAGAGCAACTTGTCAATTTAACACAAACATCAGATGGCTTTGTTATTTTTTTATTTTCATACTACGTCATCTATTATCGATAATGTCGCTCTCTACCTTCACAGGATAACGTATTGAAGTGATTTTTTTTTTATCGAGTAATAGTAATGTGAATAAAAAATTTACGATCAACCACCTCGTGATAGGCCTCGTTCTGAGAGGGTTGTTTTTTTTTTTTTGATTTCAAGTCAGTATAAAGATGCCGATTATGATTTCCCTGATTTCTCAAATGTCGTAGAATATGTTTATTCTTCCGGCATAATTCTGCTTTTCGTATTTTTCTATTGAATCATCATTGAAGGCTTTCGAGACAGCCGATCCTATTGTCTATAGGATCCGCTATTCATTCAAATATTTACAGTTCTGTTCTCATGTGTTAGTCTTTGTGTACATACATTCATATGTGAGACTATACGTAATCCATTAGAGCATGGACCCTTAATAGCTGTACGAGCAATTAAACGTAACAAACACATAAATGCACGTTATCAACTCATGCATTGAAAGAACGTTGCGATTCATCATCATGACTGCCTTTGATATTTGCGGCTGAGATGTGAAGAACAATTCAGATGAAACTATCGTCAATAGCCAGAACTAAAAAACATTCGCTTTGTGATGATTCCACGATAGGAAAAATTACAGATACTTCAATGTCAATACAACTTATTGTTAATGACAAATTCAACGTCTTCCTGTGGAAATATGAATTTGATAATTTGAGAAAAGTTTGGACTATATTTTTATGTATCAATTCAATTTATTTAATAAAAAAATGCCGTCCGGAAAAGAAAGCGAAAGTGAAGAAAAGTCGGCGATCCATGCAGTTAGATTTATTGATATCGCAAAACCTCAATGACTAGTTAGTGTGCCATCATTCATCTAAAGAATAAACTTATCCACCATAAATGCAAATGTATTGAAAGAGGTAAAGACCATACGCCTACATTATTACCATCGACATGTTTATCCCTCGCCATATTAAACGCACCCTCATAGAAACAAATTGATCTTTTGCGCGACTCTCACCAATTCATATATATCCCCAATATAATTTATTATCCCACCAAGCTATTGTGGTGAATACAACCGTCTGTTAATGTACATAAATATATATATACATATGTGTAATAAATAACCACAATGAGATCAGGAAGGATCAACAGGAGCTAATAATCATGTTGATTCTTCCTGATTATACATCAGACATCTTTTTTCACTTCTGTTTAAGAGAAAGAATAGAGAGTGAGTTAGATATATTTCCATTCGCCTCTTTTAGTTGCATCAACACACCGACACAATCAATTAATGATAAAATGTTCTTGTCAAAACGTTTCAATACCATTTTACTGATTAATGGCTTCGAAAAATTAATTATCATTCATTCATCGATATCATATTTTCAGCCATTAATTTAAACCAATAACATCACTACATAAATTATTTCCACTTCATCAAGTTTTAATAGATATATCTCATCTGTATAAGCATTCGTGTCGATTCGTAGAAATTGTGATGACGCAAATATATAAAAAACTCAATAAAATGAAACAAGCATACACACGTCGAGTTTCTCTGTCACGCCAAACACTCAATCTCTCCACATATTCCACTACATAAATACGATAGACATATCTACATGTATGAAATTCATACCACCACATAATTTTATATATATATCATGTGTTCAATACATGGGAAGAAAAGAGGAAAAGTAGCTGAATATAAAGGGCGAGAGTGTGTACATTGAGTGAGGGAACGAGGGATCCACACGTGCCTATATTCACTAAGCGATACACAGTGAGAGACAAAGAGAGATAAAGCGAAAAAGTGTCGACGAATAACGCCAGTGAGGGAATCGTGATAGAGAATATAGTTTGTCAGAGTTGGCTACCGCGGGGGTGGTAGCGATAGTGGTGGAGGTGGTGAACCAGGAGGGGACACGATGCCTTTGGCAGTTGTGGCGGCCTCTCGTGGCTGTGGTAACAGAAGAATAGGCCAAATGAAGCCTTCTAAATTTCAAC
Source organism: Meteorus sp. PSUC_FEM 10030008 (assembly GCA_018881525.1). Classification (NCBI taxonomy): domain Eukaryota; kingdom Metazoa; phylum Arthropoda; class Insecta; order Hymenoptera; family Braconidae; genus Meteorus; species Meteorus sp. PSUC_FEM 10030008. The sequence goes on from JABMBR010005380.1 coordinate 6,761, forward strand.
ACCCTCTCTATCTTTCTCATGCTTTATCAAGTTTTTTTTCTCCTCTTTCTCTCGCTTCTTGGCGCAATTCCCGTGCAATTCATACATTGTAGAGGGTTGAAACATGCGTTTGTTCTGGCACACTCATACAACCTCATCCCCTTTTCACCCATACATCGAGTCAGATTTATATACAAAGAGGGGGATGAACGATGATGTAAAGTCAGTGGGATGCGGGCCAATGAACTGGCCGAGAGGTGCAAAAGGGGCTACTATTGGGCGTGGCTAGAGAAACGATAAACCGCGTTGCACTGTGTGATGTGAGAGCGAATTGAATTGTGTATGTATCTGTGTGTATACACCGGAACCAAAGACTAGAGCCAGAGAGAAATCAAGTGAGTGGGCGACAATGAGAGTACAGAGAATGGGTGGATGAACGAAGTGTGCCCGGGGGTGTAATATCATACCACTAGGTGGATAAATAGACGCGTGAAATAGACAGTTTGACATATATGACAGAGAAAAAAAATATATATGCATGCAAATATATGTAGGTGAAATGGTGATGCACTCGTGTAAATTTCGTCATTGCGAAATATTCAACATAAAGCGAGGTGACGAGAAAATTGATGAGAGGTGGGGAAGAGCAAATAAAGATGGGCACAAACGAGATATTCAAGATTGTTGCTAATTCACAATTCGACAATTCATCGGAATATGTAAATTGCTATTCGATCAAAATTTCATTCGATGAGCTACATCTCAATAAAATTGAGACCCCCCAGGCTTGAAATTTTGTTCAATGAAAGATTGACACGGAAATAATTATTCATTTTTTCGAATAGCTCAATTTGTATCTACATGAACAGAATGTGTAAATATTACGTTGAAGCATTTTTTCATTGTTACATGGAGTGAAAAATTTAATAAAAAAATCCTGAAGCAATTTTTTTTTTCGTTGATATTTGATTTCATGTTCTAAAATCACATGACGGGGTTATACATCATGGAACGTGTGAATACAGAAACACTTTGTATATCTATATATAAGACGACAATGTGAAATGGGATGAGAGAAAGATGGATGGAGGAGATTCATGTAGGATTGAGGGTAGTTAGAGAAAAAAAGCTGAGAGGACACCACTCCCGGTGGTGGTTGATGGTTGGAAGAGTTTTAGAACAAATAGTGGTTGTAGCCGACCTCAGTTACTCAGGTATTTTTTTTCTCCTGGTAGTGTATATAAGTGAGTATGTAGGTATATACATGTCAAGCATGTTATATTTTTTATTGTTACTTTTTTCTGTTTCTTTTCTATGGTTGAATTAAATTATTCCCAGATTTTTTTGTTGTTATTGATTAACCAAAAGAAACGAAAGAAATAGAATTTTCTGATACTCGAAATTACTGACTTGATTCATTATTGAAGAAGGAAAGTAGAATAAGTGAAACGTGTGATGGAATATATTTTAGAAGCGCAATAAAAAAACGATGATTTAAATTTGGTTGGCAGGTATGATCCGAAATAAATCTCTTCACATTTTAGCTCGTACATATGTGTATGTATATGTGTTTAGAGAATATAAAATGGTTTAGCAATGGAGTCCATGCGAAGCGTCTACATCTGTTCTGTGTTGTGAGCAGGTGCTGCCGGATTGCATTTCGATTTTGACCGTAAGTAGATTAAAGGTCTGAACGTTTTTGTAGGGTCACGTGCGATGTGTCAAAATAAATAACTGTCCCTCTGAATGATGCAATTTAAAATATGTATCTATATAAATATGAATATTTATTGCTGATTTATGAAATCAAAGAGTCATTCGATGCTTGCACAGGCTGCGTTTACCATTGACCAAATAATTAATTTTCCAAATATTTTATTATAATGAAAACTTTGAGAACAATTGGACTCCTCTATTGTTCGTTGATGAATTTACTTTGTGTATTTGTTAACGCCTGTTCGATCGGAAGAGTCTGTTGAGTATTAATAAATAAAGAAGAATATTTCAAGTAAATAATTTTTCCAACAGTTTATAATAATTCAGGGATAAATCATTCAATTATTATACAGATATGTGTATAAATACGTGGGATATGAAACCAACAATTAATTTTTCATTCGATTGGAATTAATCTCTCTGCGGGTGTCATTTCAATGCATTATATTGTACCCTCTGTATAATCGGTGGGTGAATCTTTTATATGAAATTTGTATTGATGTATATATGTACATACTGATCTATACTGCTGTCACCTGATGATGGGAAAATGTCACAATATTTTAGGGAGGATATCACCCTAAATTCAATTAATCTAGATTTACCAAATTTATAGCAATATTTGCCATCTAATTTTCCGAAATTTTCCTCACGTCTCTGACATAAAATATATATACACAAAACAATTTATGGGAAAGTTAGAAGAATTTTCGAATAAAAATATTATGAAAGTTTAATTACCTTGAAGGAAAAAAGTTTAATTAAAAAGTTTATAACACCACCAATCATTTAAGATTAAATTTTGGATTGTATATGTATAAAGCAGTATAATCTTTCTCAATGTTGGTCGAGTTGAAAGGAAAGCATGTTCAAACTTGCGCTGAATCCTTAGGGCTATTCATAATTCCTTCTTCAAAACTGTAGAGATAAAAATGATAAAGTTGAAGAGTTTAAGTGAAAAAAAAAACCGAATCTTCTACCTTTATTTTATTATTTATTGTATAAACTTTTGCTTTGCACACATTCTTAAATTTAATTGTCCTCAAGTATGTCTTTTTAAATAATCGCAAATGAATTTCAATGATATACTGTCACTATATCAAGATCATGAGTAATAGCCAAGTTGAATAGAAGAATAATTGAGTAATAATTGTGATGCATATGCGGAAATAAAAAAAAGTAAAAGCCACAAGTGTTGCATCTATCTTGTCATAAATTGAACACAATGGTCATAATTTTGCAACGATATTTATCAATGTAGAATAAATCAGCATAACCTTGACAATTGTGTCCACATGCAATTGACAATTATTACGGATTATTATCTTCCATTCTAGTGGCACTTTACTAACAATCATAAGCATTGAATCCATACCCACAAATTTTATTTACCAAACTCAATCGTTTGATTTTTTGCCATACACGAACACACACACGATGCATTGTCAAACGTGCCCGATCTCTTGTTCCATATACACTTTACACATACATTCTACAATTGATCATAGATGGTGAAGAAGAAAAATGAGGGGTGCCTATTCAAGTGTATTGCTCGCGTAGCTCACGTAATTGTTTTATTCGTATATACCCCCCAGTCAGTTGCATGACAAAAAAAAACCCTCTCTCACTTTATTTAATCCTCCACCCCCATTTACATAAAATGTTCAAGTTTTTTTTTTCTCCATGCGCCACCCGCAGTGGAGGGTGGTGATATCATTTACGATTCGCTTTAACTAATGCTCATAACAGGTTAACATCTCACGTGTCATTATATTTCATCAACTGAAGCTGCATCCCCTTAATTTCTTATTCATCATCCCAGCACTTTAGTTCATAACTTGTTTTTTTCTTCTATCGTTGCTTTCTTCTGCAACTTCTGTTACTGTCACCCCATCGTGTTGTATAATATTGCCAAAGCAGTGAGGTGTTGTCGACTAGTGGTGCCCTCGTTGAAAATCTCTTTGCCAACTCCTTTGTCATGCAGTCAGCAGAAAAACGTGCTTTTCTTTAAGAGGTTGCCTCGACAATTTTGTCTTAGTCGCCAGTCCTTTTTTTTTATATATATTTCCTTTCTTTCACACATACCTATGTACATATGTGTGTATGAGCTTCAGACTATTTTTGCTGATTAGACATGGTCTTTTGACACGTCAGCACGATAGCACAAGTCTTTATGCTCGAGAAATGAATTCAATGAGATTATGTGGTGAATATTAAGAAAAAGGAAAGAATTTTGTTAAGAGAATGAAATCTGTGAGGATTATTTTTATTTTATTGCTGTTTAAATATCCAATAGGAACATTCACGATTTCTATGGCTTCGTACAGACACATGAGAATTTTCATTATCATGGTGTTTGCAATAGAACAAAACAATCGTTGACTCACCCATATTATCAATATCATCCTGACAGATGAAAATCTATTGGTCGAACCAGGAATTTCCTCAATCATTTCAACACTTTTCCCATTACAACTGAGTGACAAACAGCAAATATCCAAAAGTTTCCCAGTATCAAAAATATGATAATTGTACAATCATGTCATTCAATTCACATTTCTGTCAGATCAATCACAAAGTATCCATATATGGGTAATTAATTGCAGTATCATCGTCACAGTATAAATATCCCTCGTGTGCAAACGCTCCAGGGATAATTGTGTATCGTGTGCATTTTATTCAGCGTATATAACACAAATGATTGAGCCCCACCAGAAATTGTCGAGCGTATGTAGTGTGATCAGACATGAACACAAAATATATCAAATAGAAAATTCAGCACACACGCACACGAATAAATATATTTTTTTTTGTACTAACTACAATTGTTACTTACTTCATGTAGCTCATGTGTATTTAACAGCACATATATATGTACTATTATCACTGTCTTGTCATTGTCGATGAAATCCTCGTGGGAATGGACACTTGGTGTTTGAGTAATGAACGACGTTTATATATATCTACCAAAAGCACCCAATGGATCACTTATTTTGTGTTTACATAAAGTACTAATGGCCGAGCTTAGAGAGATTTAAATTTGTCTATTTCGTTTGTCTCATAAACTTCCTCTCCAACACCCATTCCCTATCTATATTTATTTATTTTTATTGTCATTATTATTATATAAAGTCTATGACTGTAAAGTTTTAAACTTCGTATAATTTTGCCAAAGTTTTAACAGCCTGTGGCCACCCAGTTGCCGTCTTTTCATAAACTCTCGACATAAAAATTATATTCACCCATGAGTTTATGGCTGGAATTGTTTCCCGCACTTATATTCTCATTTATTGCTCGAGTCTCTTTTCCTTTCTTTATTCACTGTTTCAATCATTTATACAAACATTTCAGATTGAGCAATATATGATAATACTCTTCGTAAATATTCGAGAATCTTTATCGGATTATATGATACAAATTTTTGTGAAAATATATTTGCGGAATAATTCGTATGGATTTTTCAGTGTATAAATAAAGAACGCAAATGTCATCAATACAAATTCCAGACATTTAAACTCATGAAACTATTTCTAATACATTTAAAAATTAAAAGTCGAACGATTCATTTTTGATAAATATTTGAATATTGAAATACATAAATGAATTTACTGGAGAAGTTTATCCAAATGGTCTATACATACATGTAAACAGATCTAAATTTGAGTGCACATGTGTATATGCAGTCTTTTCTGTTTATGCGAAAACTTTGTTCAAGAATCTAATATCATCCCTAGTACACACACATTCAGAGCATTCCAAGCGCGAGACAGAGTCACAGGACTCGACTTCTGTACTTTACTACCTTATACACGAAGCATAGAGGGAAAAGGAGAGGAGGTAGAAGTGAGTGAGGAGGAAGGTGTGGTAGTATGAGAAGATATATAACGGTGACGACGAGAACGAGAAGAGGACGTAAAGCAACGAGTAATACGGGTAACGGTCGGGCGGAAACACACAGAGAGGGGTTTTTGCACAGGAGGGTGACCGATGGGTGCGAGCATGAGGGGGATGAATAGGTAGGGGTTGCTATCTTAGCCGCCACAAAGCAGTGATAACATTTTCCCTCCTGTACAGAAGCCTAGCAACCCTCTCTGCTTGAGCTAGTGGTAGTAATGCCGTTGCTTTATATATCGTGCTTTTCTCCTGGCGCTTGCTCCTGATCGATATCCGAATAACGGTGCTACAGTTGTCATGACAACCCACCCACGCATACCACGCCCCCACGCAAACATGGCCGACGGATGTGAGGCGACTGTGAAAGCTCACAGAGAGCAAGAAAGATAAAGCGACAAGAGGGAATAAGAGGGTTGAATTGTGATAATATTGGTTATAACCGTGGACGAGGTGAAGCATATAGATATATACCTTTACAAACATATATCTATGTAAGTATATATACGTGTGTGTATATAATGCCATTGCCAAAGGAATGCAATGGCTGGAGTATTCATATACATTTACTTCTCTTTTTTCCACTCATTCAATCTTTTTTCTCCCATTTATCTTTGAATAGTTTTTCTTTTTCATTTATTTATTCATTTATTATTATTATCATTATTGTTTCTGCCTTCTTTGTTTCTGCTTTTGCATTTTGCTCGCGTATATTTTCATGAAATTGTCAAAGGGTCATTGAATTGAATACGAATACAATTGGTGGGATGTATTAGAGATTTTATAGTGAAATGTTTGGACAATGTTTCACATTGGAAATCCGTGTCTCTCCTTTTTGTGTAAATACTGCCGTTATTATTTATTTTTTTTTCTGTAATTAATTATTTATTGATGATGGAGTCATGCATGTGGACTAATTGCTAATTTGTATTGAAGCGATTGATATAGTTACAGTTGAGTGAATGCATCTACTTTGTATGTGCATTGAATTTGTTTAGGGAAGTAGATATGGATTTAAGTGCGATAGTTTCACGCGCGTGTAACGTGTGTACGCTATGAGATGATTACCATCCGTACCCTCTGCTTATATTTTTTCCCTCTTCCTTTTTAAATGGTCGTCAAGTGTGTGTGCATACGGAATGTAATATATCTTGTTGTTCACGTGACGGTCGCGTGCCGGTGAGTGTTTGTTTCGGTTTGTATTGTCACCACGGATCCTAAAGCCCGTCGGGCGTATGAATATATATCACCACTTTTCTGTATAGGTATATATAAATATGCCAATGTGTTGTCTTGTGTATGTATGTGTAGATGTACATCATTGAAATTTATTGGTGTAACTTTTTCTCATGTAGGTAAATATTGTCATCGATTTGATGGAACAGGGATTCGAGTGTTGTTGGATACGGTTTTTTTTTTGTATAAGGGATGAATGATTTTTAATGGCATCGGCAGTTGTAGTGGGGATATTTAATATGTTACAGAAGTTGCGGATATTTGTGGAAAAAATATTGAGGAGGAATTTTTATGAGTGAGTTTTATTTGATGTTCTTGTGAGCAGAGAACGGGTGTTGATTGTTCGGATGACAATAGATTTTTGTGTGTTGATATTTAATTTCTTATTCGTTGTTTAACAAGTGTAGCTGATGATTTAATATAACGTGAATTATGAGATAAAAGTGACGAAAAATAAAGGAATAATAATGGTGATAATAAATGTGAGAGTAATATTTTTACATAAGGGAGGTGAGATCAGAGACGGTGGACAGAAGAGCAGCTGTTATCTCCATCACCATCGAGGAATGCAATATCGTCACCCTGTGTGACAAGAGTTGCTGGCACTTGTATATTTGGTTCTCTCCCTTTCTCACGCACACCACGGCTGTGGGATTAAAGCGCAATGAAAATCCACTCATTCTCTTTCAAAACCTTTTCCACTTTATAGATATATAGTAGGGAGCATAGTATCCAACTATGTACATAGGAATAGCTGATGCCCAACTTGTGACTGTAACGTGCCATTTTTTCGCAATGTTTCCACACTCCATACATGTATAGGTATTTTACACACGTACAGAGCAGAGTTAGCGTGAAACAACGCGTTTTATCACTTAACTCACCAACACAATATGTGTCGAACATCACTCTGTGCTTTACTGTCATTTTTAAAACATAAGTGAAATTTTTATTCCATCATCCCCCCATTATTCAGTCGACGAAAAAATTTTTATTGATATTCATTTACGCTTTTGGGTGAGAATAGCGATGAATATTTTCATTAAACACGAAACAATTGACAGTTTCGCTATAATAAAAGTCAGAAAAAAAAATGTAAAAATACTGAATCGATCTGTCGAAAATATTTAGCCACATCACCGAATATGATTTGAGATCAGTGATCTAGGAAGATGAATAAAATTAATAGAAGAACAATTTTTTCTTCTCGAATATTGATGTGTGTTAAAATTTGCTAATCATGAAATGATATTCTATACAAAATATTACTGTAATGAATTAACTGGGATTGGTCTCGGTGATTTTCTGCTTATTGAGAAAACGTTCCGAAAAGCCTTATGTTTATAAATAATTGGGACAAGGGTAAATAAACAATAAAATATGCGATTTGATATATGTTAGTATACACTTTATTATCATATCGCATGTGATAAATCTATTTATTATTTCTCATCTTCACTTCATTTTATATTTTATTTTTCATCACTGACTTTTTTTTTCCATTTCATTTTTCTTTCGACACATATTTAATATTTAAATAGTGCATGCACAATTGCTTTGGAAGTTGTCATCATTGCAACAATGAATATTTAAACAGGCAAATCATCACACTTACTCGATGTGTACATGTGCTCTATCATCACTTTAATTATCGTCGTAAATAATTATTCTCTCTCTTTTGTTTATTTTCCTGTATTGTCTGGATAAGCATCATATACGTAATTGCGACTTCTAGAAAATTTTATCTAAAAGGTGTGTTCAGTGCGAGTAAATATATCACCGTGTGGGTGTGTATCGGTGCAATCGTGTCTTCTGATATAATCTTATACAATGTATACAGATGATTTTGAATAAAAATACTAAAAAAAAAAGTCGGTTGTCTTTATTGCACTGAATTAACAAAACAAAAAACTTGTTCACATCCATATGAATACAAATATCAACACATGCAAGTGCATCTGCTTTCATATATTTGTATCTGTAAACATATGTTATGCGCCATTACAGTACGTCACATTGCAGTTTTATATTTATTAATAATATATACAAAATTAATAACCACTTCACGGGACTTTTCTATTCATCATTATCATGAATCCCAATTTTGTAGCATTCACGATGTGGACATTTTTTTCTCGCAATTATACTATTTCACACCAAACTAAATTAATCCAGGTTTGGAATAAAATTCATCGTAATTATTCATTCTTCATCTTGTCCCATTCTATTCCGTACTTCTTATCAGTAATTTTCATGAATTAATATACATAAATTGAGATCAAGTATACATCTAATCTAGTCAATACAATCTTATCGTATGTACACTAAAGGAAAAATCTTACAATAGCTCACAATAATGATAATAATTTAATCTTGATAATAATTTATTCTTGAGTGCATTCTACGGGTTTGGGGTTGCTGTTTTATCATTAAATTACTCTAAAATTCATTTATATATATATATAT
>JABMBR010005381.1:0-16043 GCA_018881525.1 Meteorus sp. PSUC_FEM 10030008
TATATATATATTCGTTAATTTTCATCACTTTTTATTTTAATAGAAGAGAGCGAAAGGAAATAAATTTACGGTTGAATTTTACATATTTATTTGAAATTCACTGGAAAAATAGATTGAAGGCAGATGTATTTTCTGTTTTATTTGTTCAATGCTTTTGCTATATTCTCCTCAATTGTTAGATCGACTGGAGATATTCGTAGGCCACTTTGAGGTGTCAACGTTTCTCTCGTGACACACATTTAAAGTCTATTTTGAAATTGTAGTAGTCATTGGGATTGCACACCAACGACGACTAGCAGATTGAGTGCTACCAAAGCCTTCTCCCATCCATTACTTTCGTATGAGAATCGACGACGAAGCGACGACAATACGGAAGAATGAGAAAACGATTGTTGCTTCACTGAGCACACGATGCGATACTCAAAGGAATGTCTGACGAATCCAAGCGAAGTCTACGTATCTCGGATATCGATTTGTCTTGATTTTAAGTTGCTGCTTTGACGCCTAACGATTCGTATATCTCGATTTTCTTCACTGCAACGACTGACGTTGTACACATTCGAGTAAATTAAGTCTTTTCAAACGATTTTGTTAGCTAGAGCATCATTATGAGAGTAAAGAAAAATGTTTGGATGGAGTTTAGGATAAGGAAAGAACTTGATGGCTCAATTTAACGAATTGTGAATAGGTATGAGATCAATTGACCTGAGACAAATTTCAAAGGCAACTTGTGGCCATTTCCGACAATACAAATTTTATTGAAAAACTGTAATTGTCAGTAATTAATTAGTTGTTGAAGTTTAATTAACTTTACGTTCTAGTTGATTGAACTAGTTTAGACAGGTTAGTTTATCATGAATAAATCAGTTGGCATTTAATTATGTTTAAGTCCGTAATAAAATGTGGTGTTTAATAGATTTAGAATAAATCCGCAAGCCAAAATGGATGATGATATTTCAATGTGCTTCATACATGTTAAATCGGTAAGTTGACCTTATTGATTGGGTACGATATCAGTGTAGAGTTAAGTGGTCTGTCAAATACTCGGATAGATAATCCTGGCAAAAACGTTATGAAGGAAGGATCAAGACTCAGCTTGACATCACGTTACTTGGCACAAATTGGAATTTCTCTGATGGTAATGAAAAAGCTTTTGCATTTTATTCAATATTATGAGAAACGTTTACTCTCATGCAAATGTAATTCTCCTTTCATATCGTGAAGTTGATGAATAATATTTCTATGATATTGAAAGAAAAAATTAGTTGTAAATAAAATATCCCTCAAAATTTTGAGAAAAAAAAAATTATTTTCCGAACGATTTTTCATATATCAATTCGTGAACTTTTTCAAGTTCGAAGTGATCAGTTTCGCTGTTGATTGAAGAGACGTTTGATGTGAAAAATATTTTTTTATATTCGGAAAATATATTTTCAACTTGATCAATGTTTACGTGATCACTTCATGTTGTTTATCAAATGATTTATCCCCTGTTTTTCGATGGTTTTATCGTGTGAAGTGGATAGTAACTTATCACAATTGCTAAAATTTCGAATTCCACAAACTACAATTTCTTCATCTGTATTTTTCATTCGAGAATATACACACATATGTCAAAATTTTGGTTAAGCAAAAAGCTAAAGTGACAGAAATTGCGAACAATATCGTATGTGTACGAGTTTATTCAGACCATAAATCTGTCAGGTTGAATGAGTGTTTTTATTCATTGTTTTTTTCCTCCTTTTTTTTGACTATTCCATTTCAGTTATTCGTGTATCCCATTCCTTTCGGTCGATACACCACAGATTTATGCATGTATTGTATATCTGTATACTCAATATTTTTCACAAAATTTACCTCAATTTTCTTCACTTTTGGATTAAATCTGGTATACACCATTGAAAAGGATTCAACAAGCTCGCTCGATATAAAATCTCAGTTCATAAAATGAATTTATTCTATTTCTTCTCTTTACATAGAACTTTAATTTGTGAATAAAATCTCACTGACCTCATTTCATTGCAATTCAATTCAATTTTATTCTTCACCGTCTCTTTTTTAAAAATTTGTCGTCGAGCTTACACCAGACATCAAAAGGAAACAAACAAATTAACATATATATATATATATGGATGTATAAAAAGGAGAAGTAAATGGGGGAAGGAATTGAGCTGAAGAATACTATCAGCAACAAACCGGGAAAAAATCCACACACAAACTTTATGATGAACACTCAACCCTGGCTAAATATATATGTTTGTTTCATGTATAGACATTGCTTCACCGTAGCTCGGGTTTTTATGTCGAAGTTTACGAGCTAGCGGAATCATGTTCGTCGCGGAGTCTTATGGAGTTTTGAGAAAAAAACATTTTTGGCATTGAGTGCATATTTTTTTTTTGTGTATCAAAATAAAAGTTGGTACAAAAGCATTGCGTATTGTTTTGATATCATTTATTTATCAGCTCCAACGGATCCATGCTGTTCGCGTGCAATATTACTGTTGAGAATGTTATTTGTTTCATAGAGAAAAGTAGAAAACTGACAAATCTACAGATGATGAACAAAATAAACAAACTAGCAAATGTACAAACAACTTTCACCCCAATGTATATTTACATATAAACTTCGTTTTGTTGTGGTTGTTATATGCATTCTATTGAACATACCGATATCGTATAAACTATTTGTGGAATTGTTATTCAGATTGTTGTGATAATTTTAGACATCAACTGTGTGTCATATTATATTCTGTAATTTTCCATGAAATACAGGTGGATCGACTTTACGATTATTTTCGATAATTTATATAAACAAAATTAGGTAAAGTTTACAACTTGAACTCATAAATTTTTCCCTTTATATTTTCTTTGTTTCACCTCGACGTACTAGAATTTCACAATCTCTTCACTTTGAGCGAATATTTCTCTGTTAGGGTGAAAGAACGAAAGAACACGACTGTGAAAAATATTTGTCTTAGAGTGGAGTTTAAGATTTCAGTGTGGATTCATTGTCAAGGACAGAAAGCCACTTTCTCTCTGCCGTTGACAACTCAAATTCACGATGAATAAATTTATACAGTAAGTTTTACGTATATAAATTGAAATTTTCATCTTTGTAAGTTTGAAATTTACACAACTTGGTAAGGAAATTTGTCAATTAATTTCCGCTACCTCGTCAAATTTCTTCAAAGCATTAAATATATTCGACAAAAGTTTCATAATAATTACAAGATACCTGGTCATAAAAACGAAAGTATTCAACATTAACACTGCTACCAATAAAGGTCCATCTTTCATCCCTATAATAAATCAGATGCTCGTGACCACTCTATTCCTTTTGCTCTAAAAAATTCTAAATCATAATTTTTCCTCAATATTTTATCAAGTCTTTAGCCACGACCGTTCCAAAAATTCATCCAACTTAAATAGTTACCCCAACGATCTCAAACTGTACAATTGACAATGAGATAAAATGAGGTGAAAATGAGATAAAATTAAAATTGGACTTTCTTATTTCTTGGACCCTTGAATGGACTTGGTCAAAAATACACTCCAAGAAAATCAATGACCCCATCCAACAAAAGTAGGACACAATTCTACCATCATTCCAAACACGATGATCATAAATAATTATTCCGCTCCAAAAACAAATACAAATGAAACGAAAATAGCAATTCAAAATTAATAATCAAACATCTCGTCACTGTATTGAACTGCTCTCACCAACCAAAATATCACAGTGACAACCACAATATTTAACAAATTTGGTATAGCAATATTCAATATCGCTTCATTGCAATGGATGAATTGAACCCAATGAAATAATTACCTCATGTTAAATATGATGCTACTCGAGTTTCAAGAGTCTGGCTACTATCCAACATAATAAATAGCATTTCAATTCCCTCTCAATATATTGTACAATTCTACAAATACAAAATTAATTAATGACCATTCAAAATATTGAAATTCATCAGGTGAATAATTTACAGACATCAATAAATTAATCAATTGATACCTCAATCATCACAATGCTCATTGAATTCATTTCACAAACTGACCTACAGTTTCAATTCATATCAACACCAATTCCAATCACAATGAATGTCCTTGATCGATCCCCATAACGTATCCACACATAAGTACAATAATGTTTAATGACTCGATATATAAAGGCGAATACCACATGCACATATATGGTGTGCCATGGATATACATGGTGGATGTAATGCTTCTGGGCTGTGGTACTAAACGAGCCAGAGCTAATAGGAACTTGGGTAACCCGATGCTCGCGTTAACCAACTCGTTAGGGCGAATTAGTTGAAAACAGTTCGGTGAAACAGTGTATACGAACTAGAGACCGTCGACTTCTGGAGACAAAAGCAAATCCTCCCTTATACACAACCAGTACATTCAATTGGGTCGTTTATATCACAGTTCCATCAAGAAATTCGTGTCAATGTCAAACTTTCGTGCATTCACATCTCCATCTTTCCAGAGATCAATTGACTCATACAATGGCCACAATAAAATCGATTAACCTATATCAATACCATAAAATGTAATTCAAATTCCACAATTTGTACCAAAATCATGGTAGTGAGTTTAATCCTCAATAGTTTTTAATTTGTTATCACCAATGGAAATGGTGCATATTCATTTCACTCAATATATAATTGAGTGTTTTTAATTGTCTACTGTTTCATTATTGATATTATTTGTGTGCAATATGTATGCCAATTATTTGGAGAGGACTCGATTAGCGAATGGCCAAATGGCAAAACAATAATTAACAGAATAATTGTGGAAGTGTATAATAGAGTGCAATCGATGAATTTTGCAGTAGTGAAGTTAAACTGCGGTCAAACTGAGTTTATACAGAGTAACTAAGTGCTATAGTACACATGCTGAGGTTTTACTTGGATCACGTTCGTGTTTGCTGAACTGAGAGTGAAACCAATCGAGACTTTAGTTGTAGATGGAGTTGAAACAAAGAGGAATATAGAAATGAAGACAGAGAGAATAATTTATATTGCATTAGGTAAAGAAGGAAGTGAAATTGGTGTGATAGTTATCTTGGTGGTGTTGGTGGTATATAGTAAAGCAACTGTGCGAATGGTATCGTATTAGCATTGAAACAAGTTTCGAAGAACGGCCAACATGCAAATGCACACGCGGGCATGATCCTACCGATAATTGGAAAATCGCCAAGATGAAGTGGGAGAGAGAAGAAGGCGCAAGGCAAAGCCTGCGGTAAAACGAATTACTGCTGACATCATGCGAAGAAGTAGTGGCTGAGGGGATGGCAAGGACTCAGGAGAGGATAGCAAATGAGGAGATAGAAGAAAAATAAAAGGAGAGATTGAAGCAAAAAAATTGTATTGGAAAAGAAAATGAAGAGAGCAGTGAAAGAGGATAAAAAAGGGGAATTTTAAGGGAAAATAAAATGGTGGTATTCATTTAGCACAATGATGAGTGTACATGGCTCTGGCTATTCACCCTCTTTTTACTTTTTCGGGTTTAATGGAACACAGAAGTATTTCGATACTCGTGAGGGTGAATGTGTGAATGTTTCAGGAAACTTCCAAGTTTTCCAGACGAGTGAAGTTTTTTCAGCGGATTGCAAGAAGACAAAACAAAAGTACAGCTGACCGTTTTTGAACTTCGCATTATTTTGTTGTTCATTCTTGTTGTTGTTGATTTTTATCAGACCGCATCCATAGTTCTTTTTATATATTTATCACATTGTCTAGAGTATTCTCTGATCGTTGAGTAACATCAGATTCGTATTGCCAAGTTGTCGGGATTAATGATGAAGACCAGAGTCGATTTTCATTATTTGTGAATTCAGTACGGTAGCCAATACAGAAGACGAATTCTCTCTCGAATGTGAATCAACACGATTTTTCACTTAGTAGAATGTCGCTAGTGATGTTAATTACTGAGATGAATAGTTTTTTACTGACCCTGTTAACCAATTGCAAGCAAGTTCTTGTAACTGGATGTAACGTGAGACATGGCCTGACATTTAAATTAGGAATCAGGATCCAAATGATAGATCGGAATCAATTCTCATTATACTCTCAATTGCAATTTCCTCCTACTAAATTCTTGATAAATGATGAAGTTTTTCGAAAAAACAAATCAATAAATCCCAACAAGTTTTGTTATGTACGAGCGTTGAATGGATAAATGTTAGAGAACACTAAACCTATACAGCACCAGAATTTTATCAAAAAAATCCGCATCCCTGCACGTCACTGATAACAATAGTTTGCTTTAATTGGTGAGGAAAAAAAAAATGTTGACAATTAAAAGAATGTTCACAATGCCACAAAAAATCTCAACATTCACCACCGTTGATAACAAACACTTTCCACGCATGAGTTTATTCAAAAAAATTGATAGAAAATCGCAGTTACTTTGCGTCAACGACTATTACCAAAAACCACTCCCATCATTTCTCCAATGTTTTCCCTTCCCATTACTATAGTTTGTTAATCCGTACAACATCTCTCATCAATAATATATTTCTGCACATAAAAAATTTATGTCTATATGTACACAAGAATACATAGATCTCACAATTCTAAAAGTTTATTTCGAGCTAAGATTTAGAGATGAAGGCTTTGAGTTTAGTGAAGAGTAAAGTATATTGAGAAAAGAGAGAATCGATATAAATGGCCAGTAATTTTACTTGGCAAAGTTGGAGCTAGACAGACAGCACCGAACACTTTTCTCTGAACAACTCTATCCTTATCCGACTTTACTAAAGTCTTGAGAGATTTACTTATACACTACACTTTTTGACATTAATGATTTCCACAGTTTCGACTTGCAATTTTGTTATACATATCACACACATTCTCAATATATATTCTCTAAGATTTGTTTGAAGTGAATGGAAATAGGTGAATAGAATTTCTTGTATACATCACTTTGCATCGCATACGCAGACACTTCGCCTACGTAGATGTGTGAATCGAATGTTAGATAAAAGCTCTTGGTGTAGGTTGCAACGAGAATTATGACGTTGTTTCTCTGTGTTCTTATGTGTATATACATCATAGATTCTCCTCTTCAGTGTAATTCTCTCAGAGAATACGAAATGAACTTCAGCTTCAGACCTGACGGCTTATAAATTTTTCATCAACCAAACCCACCACTGCCACTGCTCATATACTGCTCACAACCAATGTCCACAAGTCACTGTGTGGAATATAAATTTTACTCTTGATTCCTATTTTTTTGTCTCTCTTGGGTCGTCATCGTGTTCGTTGGTGTATCTTTGCCAGCATGAAATTAAATGCATCAAAGCAATAATACGTATATCATAGAGATTCATATCATCGCTTTTTTTTCGTTTGTAATTTGATGTTTTCAGCTCCTGGAATTGAATGACACAGATGCAATGAATTTTTTTTTCAACTGTTCTAATTAACTCTGTGACTTTACATCCCAGTACATTTCAATCAAATTTCTTCCATATGACGTATATTATTTGACTAGAGTAAATT
Organism: Meteorus sp. PSUC_FEM 10030008; assembly: GCA_018881525.1. NCBI lineage: Eukaryota > Metazoa > Arthropoda > Insecta > Hymenoptera > Braconidae > Meteorus > Meteorus sp. PSUC_FEM 10030008. Next base: position 7,518 of record JABMBR010005381.1, read on the forward strand.
AATTCATCGCTAAATTCAGTATTCGCAATTCCAACGAGATGGGATATTTCGAGCTCAATGGTTTTCACTATTCTGTTCTTCTACACTGATAAAATACAGCGGGAAATGTTACACATGATTTGATATTCAAGAAGAAACTTCATATAGACTTTACCTGAATAACTTGAATACCACAAAGTGAAATGGAAATTACAACCTGCACAAGAAAGAATACAATTCCTCTTCTATTCATTAATATTTAACACAAACTCTTTATTAATTCTTCACACATCTTAATCTTAGCTGGTGTTGAAAATAATTCTTCATAAGATTTTTTCCAAGAAAGATATTTCAAAAGATGTTTCTACTCCACTGTGAACCAACTTGAAATCTCAGATATTGAATATTCCGATAATATCGTCGTATATGCTTTCACATATTGTCGAAGAATTGACAATGAATAACGTGCGAAAAAAAAATTGTCGCAGAAATCGGTTTACGTTTTCCATGGAAACTCCCAATATGGAAATACTCCCTTGAAATCCGGAATTTTTAACATCTCAAATATCATCCGCACATGTATAAGTACACGAACTTATTATCCACTTATATACGAATATGTATATGGTAGTGTACATCGTCTCTGCAGCCGTAACCGAATACATCCGGTAAGGAAGCGTCAATGCGAAACATCGGCTCGACCTAGCGTGTATTACGAGCTGACTCCGGCAATGGTTACGAAATGGTTCGGGAAATGTTGAATCAGCGCACACCCGGAAATCCGGGAATCCAACTATCCAACGAGTAAGTACCGCTCAACGGGCTCTCGTGGATATATACATACGTCTCTCTATCTCATCACAGTGCACACGATCCACCCTCATGGATATTTCTCTTTCCATTTTTTTGCGCTTCATCGCTTTATTCTCAAGTTCTTTTGCGAGATTCTCCGTTAATTGCCACGTGTATGTATGTGTGTAACTTGATCTTCTTTCACACCGTGAACATGATAAATTTGAATGAGTCTAGTTCTATTATCAAGTTTATCACGTTCATTTACATCACAAGGTTTGAAAAAAATTGTGGAAATTCAACTGTTTGTAATGTCAGGTGAAGATTTTCCACACTTGATGTGTTCAAGATTGAGGGAATTTTATGAGCATCATTTCAATGAAATGGAAGAAGGGATGATTCCGACAATTTAAAGAGTAGGATAACCAGGAATTTTTGTTATTTATGATAACAATATGAACTGACATTGAAGAAAATTCTTGTTTAACGATTTCATGATATGGAAGAGAACAGATTTCACCAGTGACGGTGTCCTTTGATTTAAAAGAACGAAACTATTTATTTGCATCCCTATTTCATTATTTTTTCATGAAGAAAGAAGAAAAAAAAATGATATTCCTTTGTATAATGATACAAACAGATATTATAGTGAAACTGCAGAACAAACTCTCTCCAAGTGAGATTGGCCGTCGTGATTTTAATGGAATAGTCACAAAAGAAAAATTCAGTTTTGTCATTGAACTGACGTGGAAAAAGTTTTTAAAGCAGGTCACATCATACTAGCAAAAGTAATCTTTATAGAAATGAAATAATCAACCAAAATGATGATGATAATGATGCTGTCTGTATAAAAGAGTGACATTCCAAACTTCAGTTAATGGTAATATCTCATTTGCCCTGAGTCTTTACTCTCTCATTCTATAGTTTTACTTCTGAATTTCGAAAGTATAACTGACGCTTTCATTATTCTGACAAAAGGAAATGAGAGCTCAACTTTGGAGTGAATATATAGAACATTTCACAAATTATTTACCTGTTCTGTCAATTTAAAAATTCTCATTATTATATCCCTTTCGGAAGTTTCTCCTCTTTACTATGATTATCTTCTCGTCTAACTTGAAAGTGGACATTACTCTGTTTCAATCAAATTTAATTGCAATATTAAATATTAATGCGACTGAAAATTGTAAAGGATTCAACAATTGCTACGTCATGGCTCCAAGTATTGTCCATGGAAACAATCAACTTCACAAAGCTTAAAAAAATATCCCTCACTCGTTGACATCATCCTACCTCATTCTCAAAACAATTCCATGATATTCATGAATTTACAGAAGTTATAGAAATGTGAAAAATTCTGGCATCATGGATGGTGCATGAATGTGATAAACTTCAAACACGTAATTCAAAAAACTTCGTCTCCTCAGCTGGTCTCAAGCTTTTCACAACGAAAACTCGACCTGTTCGTTTGTTTTCACAATTCTGTTTTCACTCTATTCACTAGTCAACATGCTGAAATTCTGATGAAGAGTCAATAGTCATGTCTGAGGTAACACGAACCTGCAAATACTAAAATTCCTCAGTTGTGACTGATTCATCCATTTTTCATGATGATACTAAACATACAGAATAGCTAAAATCATGAGCATTTCTTTCAGGCTTTGAAAACTCATGAATGTCCCTCCCCGATAACCATTCTAATAGCAAGGACAAATTGTATACAATTTAGTTTTAAATGGAATGTATTTTCAGTCTTTGATAAAATCCTTCTCAAAATTCACAAAAATGTTTTTATAGAACAGGTTCTATGATATTTTCATTTTAATGAGATGTCAATGCCTTTCAATGAGAAGTAGGTACGTTATTTACCGTTCAGATCGACTAAACTTGAGCTCTTTTAGCTGCAAGAATGTGAAATAATGACATAATCTCTACAGTAAAATTAGAACGCGTAAAATTTCTCATATTCAGACTTCTACATAGAAAAAAAAGAATCGGAATCGTAGTATATCATCCTCATTTTATGACTGTCCAAAGTATTGAAAAATGTTTATTAAAAGTTTCACATTACGTTCCAATTTAATTTCCCTGAGAGGCGAATTCATGTCACAATTTCTGATTTATCATTTCGGAAATTATAAAACATTGCAAAATGAATGTAAAAATTCCCTAAATCAGACTGCTCTTGTCCTCAATCTCTACTTTCCAATTATTCTACTGACGACAATCCGATTATCTCCGAGTAGAGTTGGAAACGTCTGTTTTAGAATGAAGAACAGTAGCTGAACAATATAAATCACAGTTTGCGCACTGGGAGGCAAATCGAAACCCCACAATTGCACTTGGGTGACTGTCAGATGACGATGGACATACCATGCAAACAAAGAAGGACCCGTGGAGTTCTCCTATAAGCGGAGTATGATCCGATCTAGTTAGTAAACACTGTGCTTATGTCCAAGCTTGGTAGCTATATAATAGGTGCTTCATCAAACTTAGTTGCCTGGAGTTCCTTTGAGGCCCTTGTGTTCAAACCTCCTGTTCTGCTTGTCATTTTTCTTAATCCCAAGTGGCTGAAGATATTATACGCCAATATACCAGAATTCCTCTTTGTTCTCAATCTTCATACAACACAGAATTAACTATACGAAGGACATCGAAATATTTGGTTTCTAATTTTCAAACAAGAACAGACAACTTTATTGACGTCTGACAGTATTTCACAATTAGTAAATGGAAAGCTGGAACTTTTAATCTCAATCTCAATAACAAACTTCAATTTTACTGAAGAATCCACCTATGTTCGACAAATATAAATTTCGTAACATTCCAATTCATTTTTTCTTGAAGTGAATAGGACAATCGCCTACTTCACGAGCAGCTCTAATACCCACCGATAAATTTTATGAACTTAGTCAACAATCACCGATTATTCATTCCATTCTTTGACTTCTTCACCATTTCCAATCTTCAATCCAAATATTCATTTGATATCCAGCCAAACTCAACTTCTTATTCTCTACTCCGTATACCTACAAAAACGATTCCATTTATTGCATTCTTTGCTTGAGCACGGTTGCAAATGTTTTCTCTTTGCCATTTCATAACTCGTTTCAAATATTATTATAGTTACGACTAATAATGTTGTGCTCTAAGAATATACAACTGGAGTTTGAAGCCAGAATACAATGCGTTATATAATCATTCCAGAAGAAGAAATTCATACGGATCTTTGACAATTCTTGAGACCTAACAATTGTTTGATATAAAAATCGACAAACACATTCAACACATATACAAAATTCATGTTTATAAGAAACTAGAAAGAAGTTTGGTATGTACGCTGATTTTACCTCGATGGATATCACAAATGGATCTATAAGTCCCTGAAGTAGATGGAAGTGGAGAAAAAAAACGAATACACAAAAATAAAACAGTGAAAAGAAACATAAAAGTTGAGAGGTAGGAGAGTTGGAATTTATTTCACTTGAAAACAATTTTTTTTCCCGCACTTTCTGTACTTCCTCTCCAAATACAACAAAATCCTTTGCGCTCACTATTATACTCCAGTGTATTTGTTACATCAATTTATATAATTGGTTGTGGAAACTGGTGGAGAATGACATAGTGAATGTAGAGAGTATTCACTTTTCCCTCTGTGACTTTTACTTGGGTTCAGTGAGACATGACAATGGACACTCGTTCAGTATTGCTGCATCATACGAGTATGTTGAGCTGAGCGTGAATGCAAGTTGCAATTGATCCGAGGTCAACCAATGGCTTTGAAGCTTTTGGGTAGGTGTCATTCTATTCCAACCTTCCACCCATATTTTTTCAACGTAGACGAGTTACACAGAATAATGAAACCGGGGATAGATCCACCAGCCAATATTGGTTAGTCATTCTACATATTCAATATACACACACTCACACACACATACATACACACACACAGAGCATATAATATAAATTCATAAATATACATGCACGAAATATCTTCTGCAACAAACAATGTAATGGCCGAACACAATAAATTTATAAATGTGACAGGCAGTTTTTTTTTTGCTTTTCCTCCATATTTTTCCCTATTTTATTTTCATCCACCTTTTGTATATTTGAAATATGAAAAAAGCTTTTACGAAAAATATAATACAAACCATTACAATGTCGAGCAAGATAACAATAAAACCATTTACGAGTAAAGTTTTACTTTATCCATACGTTTAACAAGACAAAGTTCCAATTAGTCTGGGGACTTTGGTGAGGAAAAAAAGAAGAAAAATGAAGGAAAGAAACATTAGGAGAGATGAGTAAGAAAACAATTAAAAACAAACAAACATTTTTTGTGGTTAATGAAAAGAGTTTTAATTTACGGTTGGTTGTTATAAATATACCAACTTATTGATGAATTTTGGTCTGTTGAAATGCAATTAAAGTTTATGATTAACTACGGGGATATTTAAGGTTTTGTTGTCATGCGAGATTGTATTTTCGGGGGTATATGATAAGGGATTGATTGAATCGGCTGGAAATAATATTCCATTGTTCATAATACATTAGTTGGGTTACCATGGAAGCACGCGAGAATGAGCAACTGTTATTGATGAGTTATTAGTTGTTTTTTAGATAGCTCTCATCAATATTGATGGAATCTATACAACACCGATCGTAAATTTTTCGACAATATGAAAATTCCAGTGTTGATATTGTATAAAAATTTCATAAAATATGGAGATTTTATTATAGGAGTTCATCAAAACTATCAAATGTACGAGAAAAGTGGACAGTACTTTTCAACTGATCTAGTTATTGGAATAATTAATCATCTCTATGTCATATCACTCCTGTGTTTTATAATGAAATTGCCGCACGTACAATTTCTAGGGAATAATATTTTCCAGTAATATGGTCATCCATGATTTGGCATTGGAACAGATCATAAACCCACTATGGCAGACTGATGAAAAATTTAATTGCAAATGTGGAACTTATCATCTTTTACCAAATTGTTACAATCTCAACACCGATTTATCCACAACTACCAAACCAGAAGATGGTGGTGACATTCATGTTAGAATCCAATCGATATGGAAATTGCTGCTTCAGTTGCATGGACAGCAGACTGAAACATTGTAAAACATCTGGATAATTCAATGGTAAAACATCCAATTGACTTCGAAATTGGATCTGTCGTTGATATGAATTCAACGTGTATTCTCATTCCGCATAAATTGTGCATTTCCATTCTCGATTCCACATGTTCTATATCCAATTTTTAATCATTGATAATTCTTCTTTATAATTGAATTCGACTACGCATTTCAATCTTATATTTATGAACATACTAGTTTGATGAAGGTAAATATTCTTGATCCATTTAGAGACTCCATTTCGTAATAAAATATCTCCCTACTAAAGCTGCTCCACTTTTTATATCAAATTAATAAACCGTTTACAGAATACATCAGCCCATTTTTATCATCCATCCTCAGCACGTATATCATAAAAGTATGAAGATTAAAATCCAACTGCACGTTTCCTTCCTATGCGACATTGCTCAAGAGCACATTTCTAATCCAATTTTGCTTGGGTAAATGGTCGATAACCTACTAAAAATCTCCTCTTTCAATAGATATTAAATTGAAAACCTCTTATTCACATAATATTATTCACAATGAACACTGGATTAACAGAATCTGTATTTTTACCCTTCACCATTGATCATCAACTGATTAGCAAGTGACAAATAGCGATCAAACAAACAGCAATGTTCAAAGACACGAAGAATGATATGAAGAAAATTCGCAACAATCGCTCTGTTAATTCTTTTTGTTATGCTATCATTTGGAAAAGATAATACACAGTGATAACAAAATGACTGAAGCTCAAAATTGAGTTTCCAGAGCTCGAGCAAAGCTCTCTGCCAAGTAATTTTGTAAAACGATACATTCTAAATTCCATTATCAATAATTGACAGTTAAAATTCTCTATATCACCAACCATTCTTCGATATTGATATTTAAAATGTAGCGGAAAAAGATGTCAAACTTCAACAGTTCCAAGTACGATTCCACTCTTATTCTACAATTATCAGATCAATGAACAAAAATTTCTACCAGTTCTATTACCCTTATCAGATTCATAAACGTAAGAAAAATTTTGATATAAATATCAGATCCATCAAAATAATATCAGAAATAGATTTCCAACGTTTCATCTACTAATGGAACCACCACAAATGTATCAGGTACTTCTAATTGAATTATATAGACTCACGTACAAATTTGCGAGCGAGAACCCGAAGACGGATCATCATTTCTCATGGCGTCCAGTTAGACTGAGTGGTCGGGTTCAACACCGCACGTATGTTACGTGACGGGTATCCACATATGACCACATCATCACTGTTACCAACCTCCACCACCTTTCACATTTTCCGTTCTTTCTCTTCCACTCTTCTCACATGGGCTTCTCAAACAAACACAGAAAACACTTGCACTCAACAGTCACCCGAGAAATCCAAGTGTGTTGTCGTGATGTCACACCTAACGACACAGCTCCCAGACGCTTTTTGGAGCGTTGCCAGTGTCATTGCAATTAGTACAATAATAATTTCCCCTAATTCTCAACATTAACCCAGTTGCCATAAAAAGATGGAGGTAAAAAAAGAAGAAAAAGACGGATAAAACAGAGAAAAATAAAGGTGAAAATTTTTGTAATTTTAATCATGAAATTTTACTAGATAAATTGAGAAATTTAATTAATTAATATTGCAAAAGTTCATTTCATCAAATATAGCTTCAAAGTTTAATTAATTCAAATAATAATTCATTCATCGTCATAGAAATAATTCGCAGAAAGTATGTCTGGATAACATTTCATAATACCATCCCAAATACTCCACCACATCATTAAAAATACATTTTCACATGACGACATTATGAAGAGTTCTGTTCTTATTTCACTCGTTCACATTGCAATATATTGTTCAACATTGAAATTGATATTGTATCCACCATACATTTCATGATACCGTATAAAAATCGTCTCAACGATACCAGATATATTATACATACATCTATACCATACACAATCGTTTTCCACCATATATTTTTTTTTTTTTTTCGTGTCATATAATACACCTCTTTCATTCTTCTTATTCCCCTAACATTTTTCTCTCCAACCACACTCTCACTAACATTCCAACCCCCATAAAAAAACGTGATGGAATCCAACCAAAACCAAACATATATAAACCATACAAGTCAAACAATATAACGAATGATCTTAATAATAGCCTGTACATGAAATACAAAAGGTAACATTAATCACAAAGGCAATTCATTCAAACGGTGTGTTGTCATAGAACGACCATCGCGGATAGAAATGTTCAACTCGCTGCTATCTCTCTGTTGAAGCTTTAGTTCCATTGCTAATCGTTGCTCGTATATACACCAATGCCGCGAGGTAGAATCCCCCGATTATAACCAGCAGCATCCAAACGCTTGGCAGTGAGTCTCTCTAGTCGTGCATATACATGTTACATTATCAAACAGGTAGATATGTGTATGTATGTATATATACATTGAATATCGGAACATGAGTGAAGAGAAATGAGAGGAACAAAGGCACTAAAGAAGGGTGGAGAATTGTGATAGTAATGGTGATATTTACATGCATGCGAGTAAAAAGGAATTTTCTTCTATAGGGTATGGTGGTAGCTGTGCATATGTGTGTGTGTGTGTGTGTGTGTGTGTG
>JABMBR010005382.1:0-16042 GCA_018881525.1 Meteorus sp. PSUC_FEM 10030008
AATAATTTGAATGAAAATATCGAAAAATACGGTGAAAATCGATCTGGACCTACTCAAAACTTTGAAAAGAAATTTTCAACGCCGATGAAAAATTTTCTTCATTCAAAAAGATCACTATAGATGAAGAATCAACGATATTTGGTAGGTTATTGGAAATAATGAGCGAGTAAAAAAATAATTTGCAAAGAGTGTGAAAATCCCATGTTATTCTAATGGAAAAAGTGACGTCATTAGGCAGGGTTAAACGGCATCGGAAAAACTTTTTCCCTTTACCAACATTATTTTTGGATCAAAAACGAATTATTAAGACGATACCCAAGTGGAAAAAGCCAACTTCGTAAATAACGGACACCCTAATGTACATATTCTCCTAATGGACTATTCAAATATCTATCGAATGAACTTACTCGCCAATTTCTGAGTTGTGCGTCTCCAAATAGATTTCATTCAACTGTAACGGCTCCAATACTGGAACATCAAGCTCTGGAAATCCATACGGCATTCGAGTTCGGAATTTCTCCAACAATCGTCGCAGTTTGAAGTCCAATCCAATTGATGCAGCACTGTCGACTTTAACCTTTTTTCATATTTATTCATATCGATAGAACAGACAATAAAAAAATTATTTGTTAACAATTCGATCCTTATTTCTACTCACTGTAATTTGTCGTCATTATTGCTGTATTCATCAGCAAATTTCGAGGTTTCTCTACTGCATTCGCCACTGAAAATCGTAAATTTCGTTTTTGTGAATTTTGTTATGGATTCCATTTTTCCATATTTATTCAACTTGGCATTTATCGTGCTTTGTGTTTGACGTTTACACGTGAATAATACCTAAATCGGTTGCAGTGTCTGTTACATGATGCAGCAATTCCTTCTGTCGTTGAACAACGCCGCTCACTGTCATTCAATCAAAACAGAAAAAAAAAAGAAAATACATGAGATATCAATATATTTTATTGAGTTTTATGCTTCTTATAGTCATCCATAAATAATAAATTCGCCAACAGCTCGTTACATAATTGAGAATTTTCCTAATACCTCGTTATTAAAACTATCTACCTCGCAGAATATTATTCAATCAATATTGATAGCCTCTTTTTATCGCATTCCTTGTATACACAAGTGTAAAATTGAAGTGAATAAAAAAATGAGTATTCTGCAATTATAATTAACTGATCTTGTCGAGAAACATTTGAATTCTGCGAATAAATGACCAATGGAGGATAATTATTCTATAGCGTTTGGAATTGTGTTTCTACATCCCGGAAAAATAAAATCAGATCAACGTCAGTCAATTAATGATGATAACATCTACTGCCATAATTTATCTCTGAACGAACGACTCTGAACTAGTTAAATTTGGCATGTAGGAATACGGAAAGATCTTATTGAATTTGAGCATCAAGATAGATTGCAGGAAAAAAATATAAATAAAATTTGAGTCACGATGCAAGGCTGATTTTCAATCAAGATTTCAATAAATTTCTCATCAATTCGTAATAGATCATTTTTATCTCCGCTGATATTCGTTAAAATTTACAGTTTTTGTTAACCGAACGGATCCACCTACTTCCTTCCCGATTCGATTTTAATCACCTCATCTTTCTGGACAATTGGCGATTTTATCAATCGATTGTATTATACGGAAAAAATGCCACTTGGCAATATTAAGTTATAAAAAAAATAATAACAGCATAATCTACATTTTCTTACAGAAATTAGTAGCGCTATTAGCAACGTTATTGATACCATCCAGCAAAAGTCCACTTGGCCCGCCAGATGCGGGAATCCCATTCGCTATATTAAGATAAGGACCAATGAACAATGACAAAATCAAAAACTTCATTGTTGTTACTTCAAAGGCGGGAAACCGCACAGGAGTTAAATGAAATGAATAAATCTATTCACACAGAATTCAAAAAACTGAAAGGACAGCATATGTGAAGACATTCACAACGAAATGATTGTAAATAAAGTTAAAACGGTAATTTGTAACGATTCAATAACGAGCGAAAACAAAACATAACAGAATGTCCATGTCAATTCGATATAAAAACGTGGCGAGTCCAACCGATCGCACGTAAGCAGGAAGAGAGACTGGCAGGATGAAAGAGAGAATCTGCGTTAGGCCTGCGAAGACTTAGTGTATGTGTGCAATATACGTGTGTATGTGAATATGTACAGTCGTTGTACGCAGAGAACGGTACAACGCATGGATGCAAGTGGTTATTATGTTGTATTTGAAAAGAATGTAGAGATATGATGATGCAACGGTTAATTGTTTGGTTCACTTGTACGCATGTGTTGTCACTAGCGCGGGCTAAAACAAACGAATAATTTTATCTATGTAGGTTCGTTGTATATATTTATGTTTATATTACCATGGAGGTCTTTATATTCTTCATATATGGTGTGTGACAATAGAAAGTATAGGAAAGTTGTCGTTCAATGCCGTGAATCATTTCAAAAGAAGAAGACACGAATCAGATAAGCTACAAGTACGATTCTCAAAATATAAACTCGGGATAAATGAACAGTCAATGAAACAGACCTTTGACACATATTCTGAGATACGGATACGTAAATATGATTCTGTAAGTAAACAAATAAAAATACTGTATGTTCACGATAAGATGGTTTGTTTTATTGTGCTTCTCTGGTTTATGCTAATATCAAAACTTTTTATGTTTATTTTCCATTCTGTATTCAAGGTAGCACTGATACATCATCCGCATTATATTGAAGGGCTCTAACGTTGGAAGTTCGCAGATATTCAGATAGTTGGGCATTTATTATGAATGGAACAGGAAGTTGCGAATTCCTCGCTGATTATTGGATGTTGCTGTTATTGAATTTCACTCGAATTCATGGAGGAATTATTTTGATGTAATTGGATCTCATAGATTTCTGGTGTAGGTAGGTATATCATTAGTCTTTCAGGAAGTATATCTCAATGAAGCATCTATTAATTAATTATATCGTATTGAGGTTATGTGTTTGTCAGTTATTTTTCTTATCTCAAGTTGTCACATGATTAGTGAGAGAGGAATTTATTGTTACTTGGGTGAATGATGTACACAGAACACGTATTATCTATCAGTTAAGTGTGAACTACATGCACTTCAACAGCAGGAATGGCTGTTGGAGAAAGTACGTGTACAGAAAGTAGTGAGAGCTTTTGCGCTAGTTGTTCCCATGATCATCATGAAGTCATCAACGATGGATAATGGAATCATTCAATCAATACGATACCATCGACGACAATATTGATATTGATTGTAGAAATCCAGTTTGTTTCTACTGTTCATTTTTGTGACTGTTGGATTCTGCTATGAAATTGGTTCATCCAAATGCAACACTGATTTTCAGAATTATTGAAGTAAAATTATTTACGATATCAGGGACCTATCAATGATCCGTTACTATTGACCTTAAACGTTATTTCAAAGTGAACCTGTTGAATACTGTTCATAATCGATAAATATAAATTAATCGATGTGGAAATTTCCTATTTATGAATTACCACGTTACTCTTAGTAAAAATAATACTTGGAAATTGATATGTGAAAAATATTATCAATGATGCGTGAACGTTCCAAGACGACTGAGTCAGAAATTCGAATAAAGTCCACAGTGGAAAGTGCATTGGGTAGTAGACGTACGTTTTTATCCTTGCATGTGCAATAAAATTAGCATGAGAGATTTTTGCGTGAAGGTCCTCGCATGATGTACATCATGATCTTGGTACGGATAATGTCACACGATTTTAATTATAACTGTGAGTAGTATAAAGGTCGAGGAGGATACAGTTGCAGGAAACTAGACAATACATTTGAGTAATCTTATCAGCCGAAAATATCCGTCCAACTTCATCCAGATCGTTACAGTAGAATTCACAAATTACTTTCCTCTGTTTTTGTGACCCATTCAATATATATCTAGATTACATATCCATCTACGTTTTTTTTGCAGAAATACAATGGTGTCTGGGGCATAGAGGTTGCACGTGACATGCAGGCTGATTTATAAGGATGGAAGGAAGAGAAAAATGCGAAAAATGGATTCATGGCCTCCTGCTCTGGCACATAAGCGACTAGGACGGAAGCGGAATTTAGTGAAACTAATACGGATTGAAGAACATGACCATTGAAGGTATATTTCAATGAACTGTTGTTCATGAATCTTATCTGAATAAATCAATGCTCCAAATCAAAGAGATTGCTGTGATTAATGAATATTTTCGAGATTTGATTTTTTTCTAATTTCTATCGACATCAACCACGCACACATTTGCGTGTACAATGTTGTAAATTCGTTTCATTCTTACGCGATTTCACGTGTAACGAATATGCGTGACTTGCGTTACTCAATGAAGATGGACAGTAGTGGGCGATATCCATTCAATGTCTTTTGTGAACATGGTAATACGCATTTATGAAAGGAAAAACATCCTGAGGTTCGAGGAAGAAAATAAACAACCTGCGTGACCATCTTGTGAACCACATTCATAGATGAACCTATCATAAAAATAAGTTGGTTTTCGAAGATTGGGATTCTTCCAACACGCACCAATAGCATCACCTCAACTATCATTTGACTCATTATGTGGAGAGGTTTCCTATATTCTCTACATGGAAATTTATTCTCTCCCCCACATCACTACTTTTCGTTTTATTCATTGTTAATACCAAGTCCGATGTTAGATTGACACGATTGTTCGTTGAATGACTCGATGACTTGGCACGTGTATTAAAGTACACGTTTCAGATGCGCTAACACATTTTAACGACTTACAATTCTGTATTTTATATATTCTTCACTTTTTTTTTCTTGGTAACAAGGACAATCAATAATTATTGGATGGCATTAGTATTTCAACCCACGTATGTTATTCCTGATTGATATAAACAACAGAAATTCTTTTGTTCTCGCGTGGTGTTTGTATTTCTGTCCGTCTTTTCATCATCCTATTTAATTCCACATTTAATCTGTTTTGTTCCATGACAAACTAGAGAAATCTTCGTCCATATATGTGAGAACGAGAAATTGTAAAAATATTATTTCGATTCATACTGGGAAACGGAAGTGATTACAGAGTGACTTTGGGTCGCACCTTGTCGGAACATAATTATATCCAATGAACAAGATATTTCATATATGGATAAACACTCCACTTTTTTTTATTCAGTAAAATCGTTATCTTCATGGAATTGCGTAAGGCATGAAAATGAACAGTGGAATAGGGAAATATAAATGAGGAAGTTGTGGGTAGAAGCTTGCCTGTTTACTTTCCTTTTGCAATGTATACATACGACATGTAGACTGAGAATGAGAGTGAATGAGGCACATGGGTCGTTAATATATATATAAGTACGGAACACTTACATTATAAAAAGCATTTTCATTGTATTTAAGTACTCGAATGAATGTTGATCAGCAAGCTGAACAGCGTGCATATGTGTCTCTTCCGGGGTTTTATAGAAAATTAGCTATTTGACGTATCAATAATGGACTGATCAAGCTGTGTACATACAAGAAATGTATATTTACATATGAGAAGTGATGGTGGTGGTGGTGGTGGTGGTGGGGATGATAATTGAATGGTATCATCACAATTTGTAAACAATTATTGGTCAATAAGCCTTGACACATTTGTTGAAATGGTCAACCGTGATGAATATCAATTGTGATCGTGAAATATGCGTGTCGGTGAAACACTTTCACTCGCTACTGCATTGAAATAATTAGTAATCATAAATGTTTCAGGTATTGTTGGCATGACAGAACGAAATATGAATGATCATAGCAATGCGGATGATGCGATTGTGGATGAGAGAAAAAAATGGGAAAAATAAAAAAAAATTGTACTTCATACGCGAGACGTGTATGAAATGCATATGCAAATAACGAGCTTTACGATGATCGCAGTCAGATAAAATGTTGATGGATTTATTGAGAAAATAACGACACGTTTTGCATTATTTATATTCCGGCTAATAGTCAAAACATATCTGAACATTTCCATTGTAATCGGAATTGTGCTGACAAAGATGAGGAAAAATGCACTTACGTACTTTTTTTGTATTCAATTGTAAAAATTTGTATGTATTCATTTATCTTGAGAGTGAGCATCATACAAAATGATATTACACAATTGATCGTTGTATAATCTAATGGGTTAGGTTTTTTTCATCAACAATTCTGCGATGTTTATGATGAAAACTTTTTGTACATGTTTTTACAACACTGAATCACAGATTCTGTTCAAATGATTGATAAAATCAACATACTCTTATTGCTTATTTAATTCATTTGCTACAGAATGTTACGCATCACTTCGTGTAACGATACCCCTCTTTGCATGATTTTTTATTTATCCGTAAATTGAATCAGGGTGATATAATTCATTCTCTAGATTGAAGAGCAGATATTTGAAGAGATTCTATTATGAATAAATGAAATTTGTATTTTCTCGTTGAAGTAATTGTGGAAAAAGTTACCATCAACAGCAAATATCTAATACATCTGTTGAGTACAATTTTTTGTTCTCTAAATGTCATGATGGAAATTTTTATCATCATGCAAAGAAGGGTCTTAACCCCGTTATGCATCTTCATGCATAGCGATAACACAGATCAATCAGAAGTTTATTTTGAAGACTTATATTAATTGAGCAAATATGAGAATGTGATATCGTTAAATATTGGAATAATTTACGAGAATTTTATCATTGATATTGTGACGAGGTGGTGCCGGCCATGCTCGTGTTAACGTTATCCCAGCGATCTGCGTGTATTGTCAATGTCCAACATTGCCAAATTATGAAACTCCTGTCCCCATCTATGAGCCCTAGCCCTCTAACTTGTAGTCAGACTGGCGCAGCGGCTCAGTGGCAGTGGCGCAATCGATATTTGATAGATTTTGCGCATTCCTCTTTTGATAACGAATTCTTAACGAATGATATTAATATGACGAATTGACTTGATCTTTGGGTATCTGTGAATTGGTGGATAATATTTGGCGATGATTCAGCAATTAGAGGATTCGATGAACTCGGACGAGAACAGGACAATTGAATGCTGAATAACCTTGTACGTTGAGTGGATTTGATGTGTGATAGTAAACCGATCTGGCTACGCACTACTGGATGGGATCCTGAGTCTTCTAGACTCTGTGGATTGATCCTGGCGATTTTGTTGAACCGAATCACGGTATTGGGAACGTCGTTGCAGCCCAGAACAGATTTTGGAATGATTCGTATCATACTCGTGAGTTTTTCACTGCCATTGTTTGCTCTTTTTTATACAATTGCGAGTATCGCGGATGTATGGCTGCTGCGTCACATTCATTATTTAATACTTTTCCTCTCGTTACATCTCGAGTCAGTTATGTTACCGATTCGCGTGTGTATATTCCACTGTATATTGTTTCATTCATTATTTTGTATTCAAATCACCTTTGGTATTTGCGCAATTGGGTGGTTGTCGACCTATTCAGGCGACCCACAGTTTTCATTGGTGATTCCCTCCACCCATGAATCAGTTTGTTGAACTGCGGCAATACACGCGCTAGCGAGCGCGGGAAACGAGATCATACTGGGTTAGCGAATTTACGTTATCTCAACGTACATTATTATAACGTCGATTAATAACCCATCTATAATTTCTTCCGCCGTTCCTTTTGTTTATTATTTTGCACACTTCGTTGCAATAAACATTTATCTTCTTTATTACTTAATTGACGCTATCTATTCCTTCTCATGTTGCCTGTTGTTCATTTCTTCACGGAGGAAATAACTTGTATTTGGAATCCCAGACTTCTGAATATCCAAAGATCATCTACAGATTCTAGTCTAGACGGCATCCGGAACCTTGTGGTGAAGTTACCCTCACTTCTGATCCGCTCTTCTCGCCCGTGAAAGCGGCGATATGGGAGTGCACGTCACGATATGTATCAATAAACTTTTTATTTTCAATTTTCCGTAAAGTCGTGAGGTTTTTCTTGTGTGATATCTTCCGTACTGGAATATTTGTTATCCGTCTGCCCGTGGCTACCCTCATTGATTGATGGTGCATCAGTCTCATAATTATCAGGCTCTCGTTGGTTGGATTCAGAAGAGAAGTGGATTAAACTGGTAACAAAAATCAAATTCGTGTATTATGGACAACTATCAATTCATGTATTAATATTCAGTAATGATCAACGTCAAGATTGATTATCATCTTACAGAATTAAAAGAAGCACAGCAATCTGTGTGGCAAAGGTCAGCCAATAAATAGCGCTCGGCACTGTATGATAAGTCTCATTAAAGAGCTGGGTATATAGAACACCACTGAAGAGTGGCACTGCATTGTCACATACAGATAACATTGCGAACACTTTTCCTGGAACACAAACGAGAGATGGTTATAATTATACTCTGATTCGTTGGTTCAATTATCTTTCCAACCATATAATTCAATTGTACCTCGTTCGTTAATTGGAACGACCTTCGAAGTCATTGATCTGAGCACAGGCGCTACGACAGGTCCAATTGCTGCGACCGCGGCTCCTATGAACAGAATAGAGTGACTTCGTTTTGTCGAAAATGAAACAATTGAAAAAATTAATTTTCATCCTGCGCTTAAATTACCAGCGTAAAATACAGACGGGAGCGTGGCGGACGCAAACAGAATTCGTCCGGCAGCATGTGATAATGCTCCAATACTGACAATGATTGTGTCTCTCAAGCCTAACAATTTACTCAATATTGGTGCGATGATCAGCATAGCTTGAATAAAGTAACGAGGATAATTAATTTGTAATTTTTCATTTCTCAACATTAATTGAATATTCAAACTAACCCATAACGAAAAGTACGGATTGAAATGTTCTGAACTTGCTGAATGTCGCAACATCCCATTGGAATATTTTTTGTGTGTATAGATAACTCATGGGTTTTTCGTCTCTTTGAAATGTGTACAATGCCATTGCCAGAAAGAGGATCCATAAGTGTAGTCGAGCATAACGTGGTCGTGGCTTGGTAAGTGTTCTAATCATTGATTTCACATGTTCTTGATCGAAGAAATCTGAGAACACGTTGACACCGAGCAATGGCTGTTGACGTGGATTCGTTTGCCATTTCAATACGATCAACGAATAAATCACTGATAGAATGAGGAGTGTCACATTTATGATGAACATTATTGCATATGAGCGATTGACAACATTGGTGAACAAATATGAACCAAGTGCAATACCTGTAAGGAACAAATGAATGGATGAGTTAAGTAGCACGGAATCATTGCTGGCCAGGAATATTTGGGATGATTGAAACAGTTACCTGTTGGCATAGTACTCAAATACGCAATGTCGAGTAGTGTTACTCGCAATGTTCGTTGTTTGAATGATGAAACGTCAGATATATAAGCAAAACAACTGGCGAATATGGCGACATCTCCACCAAGCATTCCCATTGGTATACTTGCAGTGTAAATTATCATAAATATACCCCAGTCCGGCATTAACGCATTTACAACGATCATTGCGGAATATATAATTTTCCCTAGGAGCCCAATGATGAGTGGTAACTTTCTGCCACGTCGGTCACTCCAATTGCCGAAGTATAGTGCCAAAATTATTGGCACCAGGTGTCCAGCAATGTTATTCCATTGATGAAATTCAGAAACAGTCAACTGGAATACAAATTTTTCGATTGTTATTTCCTCATTATCAGGAAGTCTGTTCAATGAATAATACAGAGTAAGAAAAACAGTCATAACTCACCTGAACAACACTCTTTACACTTTCGTTTTGACTGATATTCCTACAAATATCTTCAGAAAATCCATGATTTACATGACATGCTTTGTAAACAAAAAAAGCTTGTTCTACTACGGATGTTGTCATGTAGGCCATCAAATAAAGCCACATCGTTGGTTCAACTGATACATGACGAATCCATCCAAAATATTTATCTATCACCTGATGTGGAGGATGGACATTCCCATCAATAACCTGTAAAGTAAACAGTTATGGTTATTAATATAATTACTACATGAAACTGTGTCGAAATATTTGAAACATGGTTTCACTTTATCAAAATATTTGTTTCATATGTTATAGGATGATCTGACTCGTGTTCAATACAATTGAGATTTGCGAGCCGATTCTCAACATAAAATTCAGTTGTTAACTTACAATTGTTGCTGCTTCAAGACTCATGATGCCAATGATTTCATCAGCTCTATGTTGAACTTTCATACGTTGAAGATTCCGAGAAGTGTTTCAGGTTTGCAAAATTGTGATGTGCTCATCCTTGTTATGTGATATCCCCTCATATCTCCTTATCAGTTGATTATAAAACTGTAAATACGTCAATACATTTAATGTTTCATCTACAACAAAATGTACATACTTCGACAAAAAAGAAAACTAATCTTGCATTTAGCTTACTGATGTTTCGTGATGAATGTATTCTTATCAGTTCATCTAATTTTAGTGCACACACTGGTACAAACCAAGATACACCACAGGAAATGGTGAGAAACTTTTTGTTTTAATCATTGTGATGATTATTCTTTATTTCTATTTTTATGGAGGAGAATTAACATACACTAAGCGTTTTGAATGCGGCTATGATGAGGTGCATTCCAATTTTTTTGAATTATCGACGATGACCATTCCAAATTAAATGTCATTATATAATTCTTGTATCATGTGAGTGATATCAGAAATATGTGAGATAGAGTGATAATTCATTATCAGGAAACCATTAGAAATTATGAGTGTCCAAACATAAATTCGATATTGAACATAGTTGAAATGTGATTGAAGTTATTCATTCAACAATTTGTGAAAGTATTAAATTTTTGTTCATACTGATATAATTTTCAGGACCAACATATGTCAAATCATTTTACGTTACATAATTTTCATTTGTCAAATATTATGTGGATGTAAAATCGTGAAAGAATTATAACACAGAGCTATTTGGTTTTAGATAGCTGAATCGTCTGTGTCTTTGCATATCTGTCTATATCAGAGTAAGCAACTTATCAGATTACACAATACATTCAGCGGATTGCGGCAATTGTCAAATACTTTGGGACAAATGGTAGAACACGTAGTTGATGTGAACAATTCGATATATTGGGAGAATAAAAAATTGTTGTCTCACCTTTTAATTGTCGATTTAGCTGTGACGGTACACACATGCAATCGAACACGTGCTCCAAACAGACACGGAGTATTTATTAGTACTGATGATGCTTTGTACACTGACATGTGTTCGTATTAGTTCGTTCGAAATGCGCGTTTTCGTGTAGGTCGCTACTGCGTACGCATCTCGAAAACCACGTGATGTTCTTCCATCGTCTATCGATTCGAAATGTGGTGAATGCAAGTCTTGAACAGACCACACATTTTTCCTACACCCCACATCCTCTAAATGCAAAAAAGAAAACATAAAACTGGTTCAACTACCTGCGGCAACTTGTTGAACTTGTTTGAAACTATTTTTCTTATATTTTTAATATGAAATGGACGGGATTGGATCGGAGAAGTTGCGGAAATAAAATGTACATCGATATGGAATTGGAGCGATGTAAGATGGATGGATGATTTGATAAATAAAATTCGAATGAATTGGTTAGTAATAATAAAAAATTGATATCAATCGAAAAATGTATTTCATGTATTTGTTCATGAACACGATTTCGCTCTTTTGCTCCCCTTTCTTTCAATAATTTTCAATGAACATTCCAACCAATTTCATATAATGAAGCTCTTCTGCGTTATTCTCATTTTAGGCCACTGAAGATACGTTCATTCTCCATTGAAATGAATTCAAATAATAAAATTCACAAAATTCAATGTGTATATTAGATGACAAATATATCTATAGAATATATGTAATTTTATATCGTTTGGAACAATTATTGACTATGGACTCGGGCAATGTTTTTTCAGCACAATATTGCGTCCCAATCTCCTGCACATTTTGTTTCTTTCATCTTTACGATGATAATCTACTTTACACATTGAAAATTCTATCCTTTTGATACATTTATATTTGGGGTATGATCTTTTCTCCTCTCTCACTGATTGTTATTACGTGGATTTTTAATTATCGCATATTTCTCATCGGTGATTTTTGTTTCGTGATATGAATTTATATTTGACTTTGGTTTACACAGGCATTTGATAATTATATTCAATAAAATAAATATAGATTTGCGAAGATTGATAATTCTACGATATATTTTTCATTTTTCTTTTTCTAAAATTACTTTTCACGCGTTTGAAATTCTGTCGATATATATATTCCTTTGTAGATTAAAAATTCACATGAATTTGCAATAACGTACATTTATATCAACACTTTTTCTTTATTATTTATCACGTATTTACTCTCAATTGTTGAATGTTTTCATTCCATCTTTACTAACTTTTTATATCGTACATTCAGAAATATATTCATTCTGGACCTGCCAGTCACAAACTGAACAGCATTATAATGTTAATGAATAAATTCTGTTTAAGTTAAATCAAAATCATTTCAGCATTTTTATTGGAATTTTTGAATTAATTCCCAGCTGATTTATTCACAAACAATTATTGAACTTATATGGAAAGCAGTGCCGTTTTTCTTTTCTGTGGTCCCTTCATCTACAAATTAATTATAATCGTACATTTGACTAAAACAGAAAACAGAGTAGAAGAGAAACGAAAAGTTCAGAAACTTCTTCCAACTTACACTTCGTTGTATATTTGTTTTCTCCACAGTAATATTTTTTTAACAACCATTTAATTAGCACTTCTTCAATCTTCTGCAATGACTAGAATTGCACCTTTGAAGACAATTTTTGAATCATCTCAAACCATGAATATATTGTCAATTGGTAAATTTCTTCTTTTGTTTACACGACATATGGAATTATAAACGGAATGTTTTATTGAATATTTCAAGAAATCAAATGCTCCTTGGTCAATGAAATATCCTCCGAGTGCATTTTTATTATTATATATTAGGAAATATTTTTTATAGAGGCCTATAAATGAACTAATACTGCATTTCGATAGTGACAGTTTATAGAGTCTTTACGTGGAAGTGCAGAAAATGTCTTGACATTGAATATATTTGTTCTTTGATTTTAGTATTTCCACTGTCTTTTCATGTTCAAACTTTTTTATATCTTTGTGACGGACCGGCAGTCTGATGAGAAATTTTTGAACTCAGTCAATTCACATTGTAAGCAATGCATCTTGTTTTAGCAAGACTCAATAATACACGTAAAATCGAGAAAGATATAGAAATCTGATCGTAATGAGATTCAACTGCATTTACTACATCAATCAAAAGTCCCATGTGTTATTGATGTTAATAACATCAGATCATCTTCGATATAACGTCGAATTCGATCATAAATCTGCTGTTTCGTATGATCATGTTTGTCAATTATCACCGACAAAATCTATTACGACACAATGTCATTCATTGTTTTATGATGCATTTCAATTCACTTCTCCCTTATCACGACTGCTGTCGATATTGTAGAGCATTCGCTCATATCACTCGTTATTTTCATATTTTACCACTCGACAATAAAACATCTATTTCTAAAATATAATTTATACTTTATACTAATAAAATGGCCAACCTACAGCAACTATTGTTATCTACTACCGTTCACAACGAAGTCTATGAAAGCAACATGTGTGCCACAACGTTTCACTTTTTCTTACATATCCACAATTCAAAATGACACCTGGCAGTTATATAAATATTAGAAAACATTAACTTAATATATGAGCGCGTCAAATAGTATAATAACTGTATAGTCATGTAGTGTGTATATATATAAATAATTTTTGCTCAATTTCAAAAATATAAATAACTAGAAAGAAAGATTGATTAAAAAAGGCCAGTTTAGGCAGAATGTGCGTAATCCCAAGTGCAAAAGTTCATCATTTTTAAATTAAAGTATGGTAAATATTTTTTTTTTTCTCTTAAATGTTTTGTTCTTCGCTAAACTCATTAAGATTTATATATATAAGATGCGATTGCATGGACGAACGCACCACTACTATATCGAACATCTTTAATTGAGAGCGAGAGATAGAAATTTAGTATCTCGTTCAATAAATAATGAGGAACGAGTAAACGATTTTTCAATTATTTTTCTTATGAAAAACCTCTCCCAATGTTTCCATTTCGAGCTGCAATCTCAGTACTCTGCATTCAATATGGAGAGTTTCAAGATATTTTGTTATCAATATTATTAAATTGACATTCGTTTTCTTGGATCGTGGCCATTTTTGTCGGATCAGCAGGTCCATCAAGAAAATATGTAATCATACTGCCCTTGCCCTTGACCTGAATACTACCACGACACGTGAGTGGATAGCCCTTGGCACTGAGAATATCACGGACCTCTTGCGTCACTTGAATACCATCCAAAATACCAGTCGAGTCCATTCTGGATGCAACATTAACGGCATTACCCCAAATATCGTACTGTGGTTTTCTAGCGCCAATAACACCCGCGACAACTGGTCCAATATTGATTCCCACACGCATCCGAAAATTATTGAAACTATGCTCATTAACATTGGATAATTGATCACGAATTCTCAGTGCATAATCGGCCATCGCTGTCACGTGCTTGAAGTCTTTCATATCACATGTGTTCCTCGTCAAACCTGAACAGAATGAAAAATAAAAATACAATAAACTTCGGATAATGAAACAGGGAAATGATCAATGAACATTTTTCACCAAACCTGATGCTGCCATGTATGTAGCGCCAGTGCTTTTGATCTTCTCAATATACTTGAAGTTATCTTCCGCAAGGATTTCATCAAAATCTGCAATTATTTCATTCAAGAGTCTCAAACATTCTACACCTTCATTATTGGCTTCCAACTCAACATAGAACTCAGAGAAGTTTGGGATCGATGCAAACATGATGCATACAAAGTCACATTGCTCATGATAAAGTTCCTGCAAATAACTTTTCGTAATACTCTACATGAATCGAGCGACAACATTATGTGATAAAGTATTCAACGAAATGAATGTATGTATACATATAATCGTAATCACTCACGTCTGAGTTTACAGTGGAGAGAAAATGTGTAGCAACATGTTCAGGTAAAATATTTGCAAGCAATTTCTGATTGTATGCTTTTAGATGTTCCATTTCCTCTTTCTCTTCTGTTGCTTGCAATTTCCATAAGAAATCTAACCTATATGTCGCTTCAGTGTGCTGTGAATGAGCGATGAGGAACGCCATGAAAAATACAACCAGGATACCTGCCAACCATCTTCCAGTAGGATCGATATCTTCCTCATCTACAGCTTGATAAATGCTCACAGCCAAGTAAAATGCTACAATTATACTTAATACAGCCACTTTAAACACTGATGTAAGAATTTGATAAACTGCACATGTGACCATCACCAACATCACCAACACTGGAAAAAGCTAAACAAAACAAAGGTATCAGTACACGAGAATCCAACAGATTTTAATTTCGTCATTCATATTTCTGATGTTGTTTCTGTTGTTGATCAAATTTCTACTCACGTCTGCAAATAGTGTGTAGTAGCATGTTTCTGAAATCACTGCAATACTTTGGACCATCACTGTAGAATTGTCCTGAGACTTGGCCAATGAAGTGTTATTGTTACAAACATCACTGTTGTCCAGCGTTACCTGACACATTGAAAATAAAATGAAACGAAATACAAGAAAAGAACTGAGTCAAGAGAATAACAACGTCATTATCATTGCGACGTTTCCCTTCATGACATAGTACATTGCTCTAAAAAATGAATAATAATAAAAAGAAAGGAGAGTGTTTCATAGATAGTGAAATTTTTATTATCTCTCGTACCAATGGAGACAAAATGGTTATAAAGGTGAGGAAGACCACAATTGACGCTATGCTCTGTGCAACCATCCGATTCTCAAATATGGTTATGGCAAGATTCCTCATCAACTGCGGCACCGTCTGCAGATAGAAATAAATACTCAGTTGAATATATATAATA
>JABMBR010005383.1:0-16029 GCA_018881525.1 Meteorus sp. PSUC_FEM 10030008
TAATGAAATTATTAATATTGTCAATTTTATCCTCTTGATGACACGAGAATCTATGTGAAGGTTACGAATAATAAGAAAAAAATAATAAAAACTAGGTCATGATTGACTCATATGAACTTTTCAACTTTGTGAATGTAAAAAAAGTGTATTGATAAATTATTGTGATTAAGATATGAGAGCGTTTAATCATTGATTGGTGAGAGGGAGAAAGGGGGAAACATTGAAAAGAAGGGGTGAAAAATGAATGAAAATAATTGTCAACGATAAATATGAATAATGCGCAATTTTTTTCCAATAATATGTTATTCATATATTAAATTATAACGGTGTGTATCAAAATCTTTCAAGTGGAAAAATAAAATGAATTAGATGAAAAATTAAACTGTTATGCTAATGACAATGTGCGATGTTTCAAGATATTTAAAAAAATTCGAATGAAACAAGAATAAAGAAGAGAATTGAAAATATTATTTGTTGTTTCAATTGTCTTGTAATAAGAATTCAATGGGTGGGTGAAATAATTTTGAGAAATTTGTTTTTATACTTTTTGAAGGCTCCTTTTTTTATTAGCGATAAATAAACTTACATATCTTCACAATATTCAACAATACATCCTTCATTAACTCTCAGAAAATATAGATAAATATCTATTTCATTCTAATTTATTCCATATATACGAATATGTATTTGTATAGGCTGCATTTTGCCACTGGACGTGCTCACAATAATATTCATTTCCATTTCTTTCCATACTATCTCATCTCATGGTTCAATGTTTTTTTTGTTGAGTTTCCATTCCTGTACTCTCACACATATTTATTTCAAGAGTAATGAACATATTCTGAATAATTGAATACGTTCCATTCAATTTGTAAAATACAACAGTCGGCCGTTCAAATGACGAACAAAAATGACAAATGTAAAATCGACTTCTTCGTATCTACGAAATGCAATGACATGATGGAGCAATAATTATTATTTTCATAACTTCATTATTTTTTTTTTTCAATCCATCAATTGCTCCAGTGTCTTTGATTTTCGCAAATGTCAAAATTGTCATTCCATCATTAAAATACAATCTGCAAACGAATTTATCCATTTCATTATGCATTTGATACATATATATGTATATGTATATGTATATGTATACACATATAATAATTTTTTTTTGTATTCAGATTAGTCCGATTGCAACATTCATCAACTGATCGTTAGTTTTGCTTATTAACGATTGAATCCGTTCATCACATTGACCGAACATGCAGTGAATTCTCTGTTATTCATAATTGTTTATGAATATTTGTTTAATTTTTTCCTCCAAAATTTTCGTAGTCTTCGAGGCAGTCTCATAAAATTTTATTGTCCTCGAGCCAATTGGAAAAAAGACAGCACTAAGTCGTCATATACATCGTATGCATATTAGTATAAGTATTTGTGTCTTTATTTTATGCAGCACATAAGGAAACATTTCATTCTCCTCCGTTAATTATTTTTATATTTATATATTCTCTGCTTTTTTTTTTCATTGAACGTGATTCGTTCATTAGTGAAATTTGTGAACTGAATATTGAACGGGGATGACACGCGAAGTAGACAAATATTTCTTTTAGATTTTGATCCTACATATTAATTTATAATATGTGTGTTTATTTACAGATATAAAAAACTAAAATCATACGATAAATAATTACAAAATTTTGAATTATCAAGAATAATCAACTATAGAATTATTCCAATTTGTGATTGATATTCAACAATAATAAAAAAATCCACAATTTCTCATCAAATTAAAAAAATTAAACACGAATGTTTGCCTACTTTTTCTCTGCCATCGTCGTTCGTTTTTTAAACAATTATGCATAATCAATTTTATCCAGTAATTTTTTTTTTTTTCATATATCTTTTGACAAATCGATGCGCATGTTTATATATTCATTATATATTACGTGACACGAAAAAGATTGCGCTCAAGTAACTAGCACAATTAATTTTTTCATAATAATGAAATATCCATAGATCGTGGTTGAAGTGTGGCAATGAGAAACAGATTTTGAATGACATCGATACACTGAACAACACGAATGAAAAATAAATGTTATCTCAAATCTATTTGTAAGTGCTGTCATTTTCATTCATTCATTATGGATTCATTTTCCATATTCAACAGCCACATACAGTACAAAGCCAGAAATAGAGATAGGAAAAATAAACAATAACAATGAAATTTCGACTTAGATGATAAAATGGCGAAATTGCAGTAATGCAAAAAATTTTCTTCATCTTATTTTACTCTAATTCATAAGTACATGCAACAAGTCTCGACGCTGGGATGAAAACATTTTCTGCATGACATACTTCACAAAGGTATAAAAAAACAAATAAAACAAAAAATAACATACAAAGTATCATTATATAAATATTCGTTTATCATTTTCATACGCAAACGTTTTTCTTTTTTGACCGCTAAAAAAAACGTGTTGCATTTGATATGAACAATAATAAATCCACAACAATATTCCAGCGTCGTACAAATATATTTGCAAATCGTTCTCCACTGTTTCATGAAAAATATTTTTATGCTCTTGCTACGTCATAATTTTTCACCAATCATTGTCATTTTGATTGACAATTATCCGTGATATTCATTCTCATGTTGTTTTATCAATTATCATTAGTGCATTCGTCTACTTTTCACTCTCCTTAATTCTGCAGTCAATTCAAAATAGCAAACATCATCTTTAGATAATTTGCTCTGTATCACTCTCGCAACCGCCCAATTCTTTCGGTGTTGCTAAAACATTAATCATTGGATGTGAAGGGCTGACTTTGGCTTTTAATTTATGCCGAATTCTCTGATGCCCTGTTGCAAAATTAAAGTTACCACGTGCAAGAATTAATGGCCTCAATGCTGTTCTCATTGACCAATAAAGTTTAGGATAATTCTTTTCCTGTTGCATCATTAATTCTTTGTTCCTTTGTGTTTTTGTTATCGCTGCTTCTTCACACGTCTCACAAACATTTCTTAGCAAAGGCAATTTTTTCTCCAATGTAAATTGCTTCAATGCACGTTCCCGAACATAAACAAATGGTCGAATAACTCTTAAATCATATTCTTTATCATAATAATGAGCTTTCATTGTTTTGAGTTTGCCAGTATAAAATAATGATGAGAAAAAACCTTCAGCGAAATCATCTAAATGTTGACCAAGTCCAAGTACGTTGTATCCATAACGTTTTGCTACTGAATACAAACGTTTCCTCGTATTGATTCCACAATGTCCACAAGTATTACATATTCGTGTTGAATAATCAGGCGATGGGAACTGTGGACAGTCAGCAATTATTTGATTGGAATCAATCAGCAATGCCTGTTCCTCAGCTTCTTCATAAAAATAAGGGATTTGCAGTGTTTTAAAATAACTCATTGGTTCAATGGGATCATATGAGCTGTTAGCATCAATTGTGACGGCACCAATTTCAAAATCAATGCCTTTTGATTTGGCATAATATTGATATTGATGTAATGTATGAATGAGAGCTAAGGAATAAGCGCCAGTTGCCATTCCAACACCCATTGATGAAGCTGGAATACAAATTAATACACGATCTTTGTCCCGAATCATATCAAATTCTTGGATAGCTTCAAATGATGGTTTCCAAATATTTTTCGTTGGACTGTGCCATTGTGGACCAAACGTATTCGATAATTTTTCGGTTACTAATTTTTTTCTCTCCTTTTCGATAATATTTATTGTTTCATCTTCATCATCAGACGATAAAACATCAGGTACTATTTCCTCTCTCATCATATTAATTGTCTCGTCATTGTCATCATCTTCAGATAAATCATCGGGTAATTTTTCATCTCTTTCACGTCTCCTCATAGTTCCCGATAGACTTCTAACTCTTCGACAGCTGTTCATTATTCCATAGGACTCGGCACTGCCGCTACTACTAGTACTGCTACTGCTGCTGGTACGTCCAAGATCTATTGGACGTATGTCACTCTCATTGAATGATAAATTGATCCCGCTGTCTTGTGAACTCACTGAATTAACAGTTGAATAAATTTCTGGTAGAATCTTGTTATTGGTTGTTGATTTTTCAATTACATTTTTCCCCAATGGCTTTCCACTCTCTCCCTCTTCATCTGACGTTTTTGCACGTTCACGTTGTGATATGCCAATTGATGCTGTCGTTGCTTTCGTGTCAGTAGTTGTTGTGGTAATTTTCGGACCAACAACATATATCACAGTCTCATCTGACGAACATTCACTCGACATTTTGCTTTCATGTTGCTGTTGAACGTCATTGATTTTAGTGAACTTTGATAATTGATGTCCAGCTTGGGGTGATGATGGCAAACGTCGTTCTGGAGTTCCATAACCCGTTGAACATGTCGAATTTACTGAGTTCAAATCAGGCGAAAATCTACCAAGTCCATCTACTTGATTCACCATACACCTATTAATAGAAAAGGAATTAGAGATAATACGTTTCGGACATCTGTTTGATTATATTCAACAATTCACAAGTGACATTTGTTAAGAGGATGAGCACCAGGGTTTAATTCTATAGTTGATAATAATCCATTCGCAAGGATAAAAACGACAGATATTTAAGAAAAATAATCGATAAATCCCGATAATTAACCCTGGTGTTACCTGTCATCTATGGTTAAGTCGTTACCTTATTTCTGATTTGACTTCGCTGGCCATTTCTTTCGAGAATTCCATTAAATATTCAGCTATTTCGCTCGCTGAAAAGGAATCGTCACGTTGTTGATTTTTCTCACTACTCGACGACGTAGATGATGTTCTATATGAATGATGTTGTGGTGTGTCTATTGAATTGCTCTCGGATAACACATCGTCAACCTTGGAAATAACTTCACGAATTTCAGATTTTATTTCCGTAGCCAATTCCTTTGTTACTTCTTTTAAATAAGCGCGGAGATCATCTTCTGAGCTTTGACTGAAACTTGATAAGATGGGTGAACATCGTCCTAGCTTTGGAGCATCCTGACCATTCCCATGATGGCTGTGATGATGCTGCATGGATTGTTGCAGGGAATAATTATATGGGTGCGGAGATGGTGATGTTGAAGAAGTGGGTGATGAAGTAACTGATGAGGGTGAAGATCTCGTGGAATTACCATCAAGTTCCAGCGACCTTGACAATTTGTTACGACTTCCACAACTACAATTACGAATATTTCTCGATACTGTGAGTGATGAAATTTTAGGTGCACTTGCTACACCAAGATTGGTGAGAGTTTGTGGACTGAGTGGTATTGGAAGTGGCACAGTTTTCCCACAATTGCTACTACCAAGAGAATTACATCTGGCACGTCCCAATCTATTAATTTCACCACCACCAGGCATTCTTTGTTCACCTGCCATCAGCCTAGCACCAGCCGGAGTTGTTCCAAGAATCATTGAAGAAGTAACAGCTTCACCCAGTGCAAATTTGACAGGTGGAGTAGGTGTGGCTTTGTCAGGAGTTTCTAACCCTAGACCGAATGCCGGAAAATTTTTCTCAAAAATTTTTGTACTTCGTTGTGATTGTACTTCATCAGAATGTTGTTTTACTAATGGATTCAAACCATCAAAATTGTCCTCACAACGTTGACCTGTCGGGGAATTTGATGGATCGATTGATAACGCTGGCAAACTATGATGTCGTGGTGATGACATTGTTGATAGTGGTGGATTGCCAGATCGTGGTATGTCACTATTCAGTCGTCTAATTGCAACATTGTTACTTCCACTTTGATTCGAAGTGATATTCAATGAATTTTTCTTACTAATTGGATCAAATGGTAAATCCTGTTTGACATTGTGCGAATTACCAAGAAGTAAATCTTGCGCCTCGCCAGGCAGAATAAACCAACGTAACGCTTCGCCACGCTCAGAGAATGTGACACTACGATCGATTTGCAAGGGATAACGATGTGCCATTTTTCGTGCACGATTAAATATATTTCTGGCTGTCTGCAGACAATCGCTGTAACTCTGTGGAAATACACCACTGCCAGCGCCTGAAACACGTCTCTCTGATGAAATCATTTTTCCATCTGTATAACGTACTGATCCCAGCCATTTGCGTTCCTTGAAAACGCTATTTGTATGATGTCGCCATTCGCCCGTGTCCGGATTCAAGACATACTGTGGCAAAAGTTTCCAACCTTCAGTTGCGACCATTTTTAAAGCTTCAAGGACAAATGCTAACTCTGGTTCAGACATAAAATAGGGTAGAGATAGTCGAGCAAAGCCTGGTCGAAGTGCTTCAGCATTGGATTCCTCTTCACCTGGATTTAGATCTCTGGAAGGAATAAACAAACGTCAAAACATTTCTTCTATCAATTATTTTCCTTCGTATTCCTCATTGAAATAGAAACGAAAGATAATTTTAGCACTGAATGTTACCTCGCCATTAGGACTGACTCATATTTCCTGGCAAGGTCAGTGTCAATTCCCATAAGATCGTGGGCGTATCGACCAGCGCATGCGCATCCACCTCTTGCTTGTATCCCAAATACGTCATTGAGTATGGCACAAACGAAATTGTGATGGAGAAATGTACCGCGTGGATGTCGTACCATGAATGAAAATATTGGTAGTCTTTTTATATTATTTGAACCACTGCCAATAAGTATTAGTTCAGGTATTGTTCGCACATGTGCCAAAACTTGTCTAGAAAAAGGAAAGTGAAAAAAAATTGTATGAACCCAAATGCTTTTATTTAATTAGAAAAATATTCTGTTAATTATTATTCTTCACTGGTCTCATCACACATTTGCCCATGAATTGCTCTTCATCATGCAAGAGAATTCAATTTAAGTTATTGAGAAATAAGTGAAGTGAAAAAATATTTTTCCCAGCAATATCATTTTCATTATCCAACAATATTTATCCAATGAATGTTATAAATGAGAAGAATGAGAACATAAATAAATAGAGAACAGTTAAAATGCATAACAGATGTTGAGTATTTATGCATCAGAGCCAACTATTGAACATCTTTTCACGGTCAAGGACATCCGATAAAATCAATCCCGAAGAAAATGTATTCACGTAGGCGTGAATTGAGATGACTCACAATTTTGTAAATTTACCACATTAAATTCTGTTATTTTTTTTTAATATTCATCGATACATTCCATCAATAATTACAATAACAGAAATAAAATTTGTTGATGATTGAAAAGTGATGAATCGCGAGTTGGAAGCTTCGTAGAGATAGCAAATTTATATTTATCGTTTTATCGGACAATCTTTGTGTCTGTTGAAGATAAGATACCAACAATTTATTAACTGCATAACCGCAAATGATTGCAAATTTTTTCATTACCATTTTTCAATATCTAATTCAACACTGACACAATAACTAATTGGATTACACGAGTGTAAAAATTCTATGACTAGATAACACCGAATAAAAGAAAATTGAAAAAGCTACAAAAGATTCTAATGATTGTCAAGTAACAATAAAACAGAGTTTATAATCTTACTTGCAAATTTTATCTTGACGTGCCACAATAGCTTGTGGTGTAACATTTTCCTTAAGTTGTACAGCAAGTCCACATCTTATCGATTCAACAACACCAGCTGTACCACTGTCATCGCGCATTTCAGGATCACGTAGATAAAAATGTGAATCACGCATATCACCATTGACAATTTCAGTGTTTAAAAGTGATTTCTTGGTAACTAAAACGCCTGGTGATTGTGCGCCACCCATGAATTTATGGCCACTAAATATTATTGCGTCTTTGTAAACTGCTGTCTCATCAACGCCTGGTAAATGAGGATTCATATCCATCTGAACAAAAGGAGCTGAAATAATGTGGTACATTAACATCGAATGATTCTTATGAATTCGTCACTTAACAATTGAAAAACGTGAAAAAATGTTGCTCTCAATGCAAATTTATTTATTCACTTGGTGGCATATTCTAATTGGATGGGGGTCAATTTCAATATTTGTAAAATGAATGAATTAATGCCAGAATGACAGCAAACAACTCGCTCCAGATATGACCCTGATCTGTCATTCGTATCAGTAAATAGAAAGTGTTTCTAGGGTTGATTCTCTTACATTTGATCCAATCAACAGATAATTCCAACTGATTTATCCTTTCGTTTCGAATGATTAACTCGTGGTCATGGTTCATTAGGGACCCTCGAAAATCGTTGTAGACTTTGATTTCTCACATCTTCAAACCTAATTAGCCCATTTCGATCATCAACAAGTCAATTTCAACACCAATAAAAAATCCAATAAAAACATCAACACTCCGACTTTTTAGTTTCATATTCGCACACAAATCAATCAAATCATCCAATACATCTTCAATATCACTCCCAATCTCATTCTTATTGTTTTCTAACGATAAAAATCAGGTGAAAAAAAATAATCTGTGCAATTTTTGTATGGACATTCAACAAGTTCGATCTTTCACCTCTCTCATCGCATTATCAGATTACTGATCACATGATCAGCAAAACAGATTTACTCCTGGAGCAACATTTTTTTTTGTCATATCACCAATAAATAACAGAACAAATGATTGATAATATGCACATTAAATTTACCAGCTGATGTGTAATCCCATACACTTAGAGCACCATATTGATGTAGCATTAAAGTGGTAGCAACGTCATCAGCCAATACACCAGTAATGCAGCTGGCAGCATTGAAACAACCTACCATTACCGCATCGCTCATTCGTTCCTCATTGAGTTTACGTTCGAGGTCATTGAGGTCAAGAAAACCCTCTTTCGTTTCAGTAATCCTCACCACCTTAGAAAAATATGAAAAGGAGTGAAGAAAAAACAAAAAGATAAAACTCAACTAAATGTATATTTAATGATTTAGTAAATGAAAATCATGTTCTCATGTTCGTAGATATTGTAATAGACAAAGTGAAAGGCACATTATTTTGCACATATATTTGAACTGTTCATCATAAAATGATTATCATGATGGAGTTGATGACGTTGATTGATATGATATTGTTGCTTATATATTATTATGCAATAAATTTATATTGGCAATAATGCCATGATCATAATCATCATAAAAGTTAGATCAATTTGTGAGCTATTTTGAAATTGTGGGAAGTCATTAAATTTCTGGTTTACGACGGTTTCATCTATGACTTATTTATTCTCCTTTTTTTTATTATTATTTTGCTTTTATCTAACTGCCACAAGATAATAATGATCGAATAATAATGATTATTCAATCAACAAGTTGAACAATGTGATTACGTATGAATTCATAAAGTTCACTGGAAAGAAAAAGAAGTGACAAAATCAGAGATGTAAAATGAAAATTAGTGAAGATTTATTTTTCCAATGGAGTTTTTTAATTTTTTTTTTTATTGTATGATGTTGAAGAAAAAATAAAGGAGTGTTGTATTGCGATAATTGGTAATGCGCCAAGGAAACATCGTCAAGACGTACATTCTGGCGACAGCGAACATTAAGCACAAGAATATATAGAATACAAAAGAAAAATAAAATAAAATGAAAGATAAAAAGTCATTGGCAAATATCCACATGGGACTTTGACTTTAACTACTGTCTTTACAGCTATATCAAATTTTTACTATCGATGATTCACAATTGTTTACAAAAACTGTAACTGCTCTTTCTTGATTATTATTGGCGCCAATGAAAATTAAAAAATTAGAATTGTGACAGATAAAAATTAATTTTCCTTCCAATCGTTTTTTTTTTCAACATTAACATTGAACTAAAAATATTAAAAAATTTTTATCAAACCAATAACTGAAATTTAATGGTAATTTTATAAATATGTGACATATACCTTGGATCCATGCTCACGCCAGGGTCGCAAGTTGGCGTGATGTTCAAATGGTCCAACAAATACGACAGTTGGTCGTCGCTGTGGGAGGTCAAGATGGCGAAGAAGAGTGCGCAAAGCGTCGTCGGTACCGTGACCCGTAAAGAGAACAGCGTCCTGTTCACTGGCCCCGACTGCATGCCGAACGATGTCTCTGGCCTCGTGCCTGTAACATTCAAACATATATTTATATATATGGTCGGGATTCATTTATAGCATCAACTAATTTCTTTTTTCACTGCTGCCCCTCGTTCGTTTTTTACTCCTTCAATCTTTCATTGCACTTGTATACTATACGAAGCAATATATATCCACTCACCAATTGATGCAAAATAAATTTTTGTACCTTCACTTGCAAAAAAAAAAATAAAATTGATTATTCCATCATTCACCATTGAATCTTCCCCATCAACAACCATGAATTCACAATCAATAAATATTGCATTGCTCATGTGTTTCTTGTATCGTCGTTAACTTTACGGTACTGTCAATGTGAAATTGATTTGGATTCAGTTGGCTGTGTGATGGCAATAGAACGCAATGTATAAAAGACACCGCGAATTTTTATTTCGAACAATAATCTAAACAAAAAATTCTTTTCTATGTATTTATAAACGAGCTCATTGAATCTCAATCACTAGAGTGTATATATTGCTGTAGGTATAAGTCAAGGACTTGTTGGGATAGTCCGTTGGTTGAGGATAGTCCGTTATTGCTCCAGTAACCGCATACATTCCAAGTGCTTGATGACACATCTCCCTTGGTTAACATTCCTTTTTCCTTATAGACATGTTACACATGATACTTCTATTGTTGACCTAATTCCTGAGTTCACTGTTCAACAAACTGTCTAATTGAATTGAATTTATTTCTGTCATTGTTCCTTTTTTTTGGAATTGATGCATTCGAAATGAATTCACAACAAACTTTTGACTTTTTCCAACTCAAGGAATAATTTTACAGCTGAACTGATTCCTCCGAAACAAATTAATGGATCAATTCCAGATTAACTCCATTGGAATTGTTCTTGAAATATCTATGGTGTGAACTAAAGATTCATGAATGCCCTGAAAATAAATATTTTATATTATCAATTGAATGTCGGGGACTTTTTCTCCCAAAATCGACAGGGATTTCGATTATCATTTCTTTTTCATGATTGTTTCGCCATTAATTCCACTTCTGGATACGTAACAATTTTCTTCATCGCAATAATTGGAATTTCGTTCCATTCAAATGCTCTTACAGAATATAATGAGGTCAACCACAATGCCAGAAATTTTTAATCCAGTGAGAATTCCAATACAGCGACAGCTTCAATATCAATACCAGTTCACCCGAATTCTACTGGAAATATTTCATAGAGCCATCAGAATTAGTCAGTGAAAAAAAAAGTAATCATAAAATGGGTCACGTTGCGGATTGTGTGTTGAAGACGGAAATATTTGAATAATTTTCCGATGCTCCAAATGGAGAAATATTAATCGGGGAATATTTTTCGTTTGATAGTTAGCAAGATAATTATCATGAAAGCTTCAATAACCCTTGATAAATGGCTATGATTGCTTCATACAAGAACATATACATCCTAACAATTGAATAGGAGTCGTAAAATTTGAATATACTCAAGGTTATGTAGACGAGAATGTCTACGTGAATGTGAATAATTGCAACATTATCTTCGTTATAGTTCAATAAATCAATTATTGATTTTATTTTATTTTCCTCGCACATTCTTTCATATCTTTTTGTTTTGCATATTTATGAAGGGCGTTCCCACTGGCATTTTGTTCATATGTAAACTATTCATATGGCGAATTTAATGATCCTTTCATTTACGATTCATCGATTCAAGGACAAACAAGAAAACACATCCATAATTGCATGTGAAAATTTTATTCATTTGTCAGGCGTTTAAGTGACTGTCAAGGAAGTTTCACATTTCAAGTTTATCACATTTCACGAAATATCTTTTCCGGTGTATGATTACAAATTCACACACATGTACAAATGGATTAATATAGCAATGATACGGAGAGTTTAAATATTTATAATTGACAGGATAAACAATTTTTCGAGCACCTCCGAATGTGGTAGAAATTTTGCACGTCTCTAAATCCAGTTCGAAATTTTTCATCCACATGAATTTTCAGCAATAAATCCCACTTTCGATCCACTTGTTATCCAAAATTTGTTGTAGATTAGATTACCAAATAAAAAAACAGAAAAAGTGGGTCGTGAAATACTTTCTCAGTCAAATATTGATCAACATCTTTCCATCCACCCACGAAATTTATCTCAATTTTTTCAATTTACTCGATACGATAATTCTCTCTATTATTTTTTCTTTGAATGAATTGCACATGGAGTAGTTCGAGTTCATTTGAATGTGCATACGGATAATGAATTTAATTTCTACCGAAAAAAGAAAAAAATTCCATGAAAAATCTTCGTCTCATCACATTCATCATATCCAATTCCTGATGTGTCATGATTATTCATTCACAAATTTCTTTCAAACGAGGATAATAACTTCTTTTCTTTTCCCTCATAAATGACGCACCCCTGATTGTTCTGTATCGTCATTATTATTTATAAACACAAATATACAAGAAAATATTAACCACAAATGCCAATTTCTTTCTACATTTAAAAGTACACATTTTATTCTCATGTTAATGAATATCGCGACTTTATTTTTCTGCAATAATCATTTTTCTTCTCCCGTGATTTGCAACAGACGTTACACACTTAAACCTCAACCCACGCACATTATTCATTCTCATCCACTTCCTCATATTTTTTTTAAATATATACCAAGCATCAACATAACATCACCCTCTTCATTGCCATCCAATTGAGAGTAATTATTATTTTTAGCCTTGGCAAACATCGACACAGTACTCGTAGAAGAATAAAACTCGAGATTTTTATTATCATGACATGAATAAAAAAGAAAACGGTGTAAGTCATAACCACAACTTGTTAACTATAACCACAACAAAACGAAAATACGAAGGAAAATATTTTCAAATATTTAATTTTACAATAATTTTTTATTTTCACTTCTTATCCGTCTAAACTCAAATTCAATTTGTTAATTCCTCCACTATTTTCCCGCCACTAATTTTTTCTTCATCACATCCCCTGTGATCTTCATATTATGACATTCAAACAAAACCACTAAAAAATTCTTTTATTTCACATTCTATTCTTTAGAGTTTCCACCAATGATGAATAAAACTCGTTTGGAAAATCGAGTCTGACGACACTTCAGATGTTCTATTTTTATAACTCGCTGTATACCCCTATTAAAATAATTCTAACGCATAATCTTTCATAATTATTACCTTGTGCATATGTTTATAAATAGACGTGAGTGATAGAGTGAAAGAAAAAAAATAATTCGTTCACTTTCATGCTCATTTCGTGGAATATTATTTAACGAGTGTTCGTTTTTCTCTTCTCCTTGAATGATTCAATCAAATTTTATTGCATTCGAAAATAATATTGGATAATTGTTTATTGGTATAAATAAGTACACATACGACGACATGTTGTTTATCTACCAGTAACTAAATAGATATTTGTTGATGTTGGGTGGAATATTGTTCGGGGTATGGCCGACATTGGGACCCGGTGCTGATGGGTACCCCATACCACATTCACTACAAAACTTTCCTTCCTAACTTTCTATTCTCGCTTGGCCGCGGCGCAAATACACTTATATATATATATGCATATACGCTACTAGAATTTTATCGTCTATTAAACTGCGTCAGTGCACGATTGAATTTCCTGTTCTTGCAGTATCTCACACATTTACCACACCGCGTTCTTGTAATTGACATATTCATTCTCGCAGTATTTTCGTTAATTATTTCAATATTTAATTTTATTCAATAAATGGAAGAAGAAATTAATCTGCACAGAATTTGATTTGACGCGACGAAAGAATAATCGTCTGATGAAAAAAAAAAATATCAGAGAATTGTTTTATGTCGCTCAGGAAGGTGAAAGGGGACGAATTAATTGTTGATGAACAACGAAAATTGATGAGGAAAAAATTTATTGAGGTCGGTTTTTTCCCCTGTCATTGGCAACGTGAATAATTGCGGGAAAAAATTTTTTGCGACGTGATTCGAAAATTAGATGTTGGGTAAGGTTTGGAATTTTTTAATATTCTATGAATTTTTATAGTGAAAATAAACAAATCACAATTGTTATCCTGTTTACTAACGATGTCATGTTGAATGATGAATAAAAAAATTCTCATTTCGCGTGTCCCTATTTTTATTTCCAAGAACTGCGCCTCATGAAAATGTCACATTAAAATACTCAGAAACTGCCGCATAATATATCAATGTTATTTGATTTTGTCGCTTGAAAACAATTTGAACGAGGACAATGGAAAAAAAATTCCGCAAATTATGCCCTTCGCTTTTATTTCATGAAAAAAAATTCAAGCACACAAAAAATTCCAACGTAAATGACAGTTCTGCTTCAGGCTCAAACTGAAAATTAAAATCTCCACATTCTCAGATAACAAAAAAAAATCCCTCACAATTTTCATATCACAAAGAAAGCAAATTGCATCCCCATGAAAAAAATCAGAAACACATCAATTCGACCTACAATTGACTCATCTACTTCTAATTATCAAAAAGTGAAGACTGGCGAAAAAAATTATAACCGATCCTTTAACCAACGTCACATAACCCAATTAACTTTTTCCCCAACTACAAATGAACATCAACATGGAATGATATCCGATATATCATCGATTATACATATAAAACTGTTTGCGCAAGCGGCTAACACGACTTTGGCCTCGCGATCGATCTGTAAAACATTTCCCGGAAGAAATGGCCACGTGTGCGGGTGTGTGAACACGAACATCCATATGTCCTTTCCATTATGAACCGACAAATGCAGGGAAAAGAAGAAAAAAAGGAATTAGCGAATAAGAATAAATAGACACGAATGAAAAAGAAAAATTGAAAGAATCAAATCAAATTATCAATTCACTTTCTAATGTGGTGCACGTATGAACATGTCTGTGCATATATATATGTGTTCATATATAATTGAGTATATAAAAAATGTTGCTCTTTGCTTTCTGCAAATCGTGCGAGAAGAAAATCTAATCCAACAGTGACCCTCGTTCCGCTCGTTGAATCGCGCACGATATTATCATCTATGAATGTTTCACATTTAAATCAAACACACATTGTGTGTATTCATATACACATTTATCTTCATATAAATATATATTATATCGAATTGTATTGGGTTATATACGAATTAACATGAAACAAGTGACTTTCGATCGAAATTGCACGTGAATTAATCTTTTTTTCGTCTATAAGTGAAAGTGAAAGTTGACAATGCAGCAAAACATGTAAACAAAAGTAATCACGAAGATTGTCCCACTGTTTCATGGAATTTGTGTCGACACTCTCAAACTTGATATTACTGAAAATTATGGAAAATAAAAAAAAGATTTTACATCACTGCCAAAATATTTGCCTCACATTTTACTTTTGTTGATTACAAGAAAATTGATAATTGTCGAATCATTGTTGTAAAAATGTCTCCGAGGACATGACAATTGCACAATTATTCCGAATTCTGTATTGAATAGCGAAAATTTCACTCACACCTCAGTTTTCAATATTGTGATACGTTGAATGTCATATTGAAATTCACAGTAAGCGAAGACCTTTGTACAATGAAAACTGGAAAGAGGACAAGAATAAAACTCTATTGACCGAGTCTGTCATATCTCATTTGCTTTTCTGTATAAATTTTCTTCTCATTAACAAACAAAAACCTCGAGCACAATCCTGAAATTTTGTACACGAAACCCAAATTAAAATAAAATCAATTTCCATCAAAATTTTCATCAGCTCATCATTCTCACATCATTCACAATACAGTGTTGCCATGTGCCTCCCCTAACATATAACAAGAAAATACATAAAGCAAAAATCACAAGTAAGAATAATTTATAAAATAATTGGAACAGAAAAGAATAATTTAATCCGAGAGTTTCATATCATCAATCAAATCGCGTCAGATCGTTAATTTTAAGTTGGGGGAATATTGATCTCGTGGTTGCTGCCGGATACTACATTAGACAAGTAATACTATATA
>JABMBR010005384.1:0-68673 GCA_018881525.1 Meteorus sp. PSUC_FEM 10030008
TAATATATAATCCGTGTATGAATTACTCCAATAAATCGTACTCTCGTACTCATATACAAATAATTTAATACATGTACACCTATGTATATATATCAATCATTCCACCACCACATTATATTAAGTATACTCAATGCATCCCCACCACAGATATGTGTGAGATTGCGCGAGATCGGCGAGTAACCGGCCAACGATCAACAATTGACGCCGTTGTGTTGTATTCACAGACGACAATTTCCCATGGAATATTCACCTATACATTCAAAAAGCCCCACAAGCAATAAAATAATCGACTGGATGGATGCATACACGGGTTGAGTGCTCTGAGAGAAAGACACATAGAAAAACACCAACCTGACTCACGTCTATGTATCCATATTGTTCTGGGTACTGCACTAACACGTGAAACATCGATATACATGAACAAATATATTTGGAATATGATGGTGGGAGTGGAGAGAGGAGAATTGATGTAGGGTATTTCCTCTCTACTTGAAGAGCCGTCTGATCGTCACATCAGGGGTTTTAGTATGGTGTGCGCAAGCGCCGCGACACCACGATCAAACGTGGCGGCTATAGGTTAAATCCTCGTATTTGTTTTTGTTGTTTTTCTCGCGTTGCCATCTGATCCCGCCTTCAAAAGTACGAATGGACCAATCGGCGTATATGAAGACAAAACTTGGCTGGTTGGCACCCGGCACAATATTCCGTGCCCAAAAAGCCCCCACAACGGACATCATACAACGCAACGACGAACGAGGTAACATCCTCAACGATCCGATCATCATCACACAAAATATACAACGAACGTCAGTCGGCGTTTGTCAACAGATCGACGATAGCGGATTAAATTACCTCGTTAAAAAATATATGTGTGTTTCATCTTATAAATATATGTACATTCATGTATATAATATTTACTATATTTTCTCGGGACATTTTTATTGTGTACGGTATTTGCGATCATGTTAATATTTCCGGCATTAAATTGTATATGAAAAATGTTTTATGCATATTCGGTCATTTGTATTGTCGGTTGTCGGTTGTGTGAAGCGCCGGCGCTGTGAAGGCTTCGACAGCAATTTTTCACATACTTTTTAAAATTTAACGACAAAGTAAAGAACTACAAGACGAGTTAAAAATTTTAGTGAAGTAGACATTCACGGATTTTTATTGGTTATAATAAGTATTGATTCGAAGTGATAAAATGGGATGGTCTTGATTATTTAGTGAACTTTTTTATGTGATAATCAGTGGCCGTTATTAAATCAGTGATTTGATATACAATTGACATTTTGATTTACTATTTTTTCCACTTTATTGGTTATATTGTTTCTGTTGTTGTTTTTCGTTCATTTTATTTTTATTACCGAGTGGTGGTATTGTATATAAATTAAATTCTGAACAAGATTCAGTGAAAAATAAAAAGTTATGAATGGCGCAACGGGAGTTGGTAATGCGGAAGCACAGCAACATTTACAAAGACAATCGTCGCAAAATGATACAAGTTCAGAGCATCCAAGAAGTCCAACGAGTCCATTGAGCGTTCGACATGGTGAGTTCGAATTTTTTTTTATATCTCTTCATTTGTAGAGTAATTTAATAATTCAACATTGGAATTGAACAAACGTCCAGTTTGCTTTCCATATTTTATTCCAATTCATAGTGCCAATATAAATTAAAACATTCTTCATACAGATGATAATTTCAAATTATAATACGTTGAAATTTAACTCTCATATATTAATTGTGAATTGATACAACGATAAAAATATTCGAGGCGTTGACAATGTCAAAGCAACAAACAAGAATTAATGTGCGTGTTCGATATGAGAAGTGAATGCAAAACAAAAGAAGGAAAAGAATATACAACTGTCGGAATAATGTAAAATAATAGCTGATGGGATAAACATACACATTTACATGAATCATATCATCTATATTTTTTTTTATACACATCAGATGTATTGAGTATAAAAATTATCGACACGCCAATAAAATAATAAATATAAAAGAGTGCGATTGCTTTTGTCGTAATGATGACGATTGATATTTCAAGACAGAATGATTTGTGTTTTGAAAATATTGCAATTGAAAAAATAGTAATAACAGGAAAAAAAAATTTTTTAATATATGCATTCACGATGTTGGATGTCATTGTATTTCTCTGATATATGATGATGACGAAGTTGTTTCTTTTTCGTT
This sequence comes from Meteorus sp. PSUC_FEM 10030008, assembly GCA_018881525.1. NCBI lineage: Eukaryota > Metazoa > Arthropoda > Insecta > Hymenoptera > Braconidae > Meteorus > Meteorus sp. PSUC_FEM 10030008. Next base: position 2,203 of record JABMBR010005384.1, read on the forward strand.
CAGAAAGATTGCACATATGTGAGTGATTGGTTTGTAGTTTGATACGAATTTATATGAAATTTTGATGATTTGATAAAGAATTGAACTCGAGGAAGTGAAACCGGAAAAAAAACATCATGAGAAATGTGGGTGCAATGAATTCTAGAAGATTAATCTTTTCTTTTTGACTTTCGACTGTTATTTTTCCGTTATTTCTTCCTTTTCGGTGATAACAGTGCCAATATTGACGTAATCACACATCAGAGGAAAACTTATTGAAGTTACCAATACAATTTTGATCACACTGAAGTCACAGGAATCCTCCACATGGAAATTAATTTCAATCCATGCTGAACAATAATATAAACAATTCTCACATCAGTAGATTCTTACAAAACATTTGAAAAATAACGAACACTTATATAAAATCCAGACGTGTGTCAGTAATTGTTAACTGTTCTTCATACTCGTTTGATTATATTTTGATTGAGAAAAGAAAAGTGCATTATACCATTAGAATAATCAAATGACAGTTTCGTTGAGTGGAATGAAATACTTTTCTGTAATGTTCTCGTCCCTACATCTCGGGTCAAATGAAAAAGATAAAAAAAAAGGGCACTGGACGATATGGAAGTGAGCAAGATCGAAATGACAGAGAAAAAAGATGAACGATGGCTGCAAGGGGGAAGAGAAAAGTGAGAGAAGTTGAAGGTGACAGATACAGTTCTTTCTGTCACCCTCGGGGGGAAAATTTCTGGCAAGGGCGTCAAATTTCATTAGCATATCAATGGCTGGTGGATGGCATGGACTCTCGGGCGCCACCTGCGACCCGGTATTATGGGATCATTGCGGCCTTGGTAAAACGATACAAGGCCCCCACGGGGGTGTGGCAAGAGTAAATTTCGATGAGAAATTGCTGTAAGCGACCTATACCTACAATTTCTATGCGATATCCCATGAGTTTTATCAACAAAAATAGCTGGAAAAATTATCATTTCTCATTTAATTTATTACTTATCGTTCTTTCCAGTCTTTCTACGAATAAATTCATAAATTACATTCAAAAAATTTATTTTATTGCAGTAAATGTTCACTTATGCTTATAATAAGTGAAAGAAATCTTGAAATGATCAGTAGAAAAGGTAAATCATATGTTAAAACAATTCGTAGCAATGAAAAAATGGAATAGACATCAAATCGCAATCAACATAACCTCTTTTGCACATGAATAGAATGAATTTTCATAGAATATCTGAAAAAAGAAGTTCTAAGTCATAAAGGTATTCTATCATACCCCATCAACCATTGTGTTCTACCCTCCCCAATAGAATTTTGTATTCCTTTGCCCTACGACCAAAATCCAGAGAGCGATAAATACAATCCTATCAAATCACGCTCTGATGGAAGAGCGTGACTAATAAAGTAAGTGGCGGGTCTTGTATAAAGTAATTTAATGCAGCGGACTTTCTCGCATCCGACAACAACCCCTCTACCCCTGCATGTTTCTCGTTATATACAAAATTGCATTCATTACTCGGCATCCACAGATGCTTGTCGGTATGTAGATAAATATATTTGTTATGTTATGCTACCAACACTTGTTACATTCACATCAACTCACAATTTCGTATTAGTTATGTACGTCACGCATCAAATTAGTCGCAAACGCAAATAAAGTGATATTAATTTTTTATCAGTACTTTATATCTCTATTCAGATACATTCGGTCGATTTTCTATCATCACACATCACATAAATTCACATTTTTTATTCATAATTTGTGGAAATTGCAAAATAAATTGAGTGAAAAAAATTTATTGATTCAAAATGTCAAATTCTCGTTTGATGTCAATACAGTGCAATGGTAGATAAAGAAAATTTTTACAGTAGTAAAAATTTATGCATCAATGTTCTTTGCATATCCATAAATATTCAACGGACAAAGTGATTCATAACCTAAAAATATTTTACATTACATTCCTCAATATCAAAGTCTTAAACTTTCTCAAAACTCATTTTCCCATGTAAATTCGTAGTGTTTGCACGAGACACATATATAAAATTGTATTCGTATCATATTTTTATCCCTTGTAAGCTTCTCGGTTGAAAAAAAAGAAATGACATTTCGCTTTAGTGAAACAGTACCACAACATGACGAAAAGAATAAAATCCCTGGAGGGCAAGAATACAAAGTGGAACGTGCAATCATCTGAGGAAATTTCGAATGTATATCTAAGAACATAACCCCCAAATACTGCTCACAATTTACGATAACATAATTGATGGAAATTAAGCTGCCAAGATTTACTTATAGCGTTCTTACACGACAATGGATTTTGCTTCAACTAAATAATTACAAATGAATGAATAACCAATTGAAATATTTATGAAACAAAATTTTAAATTGTGTAATTTTTATTTGAAACATTTATTTATTGTTTTGTGAATGAGTCTGATTAAATTTTTTTGAAAGTAGAGGTTGAAACGTGGCTTTGCATTCGTGGATGTGCTTTCTCCCCCTTGTCGATCTCAGCAAACCCTTAAACATGCATAGAAAACATCGATGATATAACGCCGGGGATTAATTTCAATGTTATAAAATCTGCTTGATGCATTTGAAATTGCTTTGACGGTGAGTTAGCTACGTATTCAAATTATTTATATTTTCTATGGTTATTCGCAAGTCTTTTAGGGTATTAAAGTCAAATGGTTGATGATATCTCTTTAGTGATGTTGCTGATTGAAATAACATACTCAACTTTATGAATAAATATCCAAGCGAATAAAATTGAAACGAAACATATTCCACAAAATTCTATTGACGATCAAGCTGTGTGATAGAATAATTTTTGATGTGTGTGCAACATTTTTAATGTTACAAAATATTCTGATACTTTTCCCTCAGTGAATTTATGTTTCAATAAATATTTTTCACAATAATCCGATGTTTCCTACAAACAAAAGGAAAAATTATTCGAGGATTGTAGATATTATTGTTTATCGAATCGACAACTAAGATCAATAAATTGCAACTTCTTTTTCCGTGTACTTAATGTACTATGCTTTTCAATGACTGTTACAATTGATACTCATTCGCAATATCAACTACGACATTTGTGTAAAGTCTGGCAGTTGATATTCACAGGGATAATAATCGTTGCGTTGTTTTTGTTTTTTCATTCATTCGCGTCTGTCCGACGGCGATGAGCAAACAACGAATGAACGTTTCATGTATTAATATAAACATTCATGATGTATGTTGATATCTCAACTGCTGAAGTTCATAAACAATTCAAATCATTATGAATAACTTGTATACATTTTTACCAATTGTCTATTGTTATAATCTATGATGAAAATAATGAGGGAAATTTTTTTGTTTCTATTTCAGATTCAGGTGAATCAAGTGTTATATCACCAGGTCTACCTGAACGTTATAGTCCTCTTGCAGCAACTGGATCAGCATCGAATCATGATCCATACGGTTCACGATCAGTTCAAGATTGTTCAGTGCCGCTATGTCGTGGTATGCCAACAGATTTTCCATTGGCTCGTTCACCTTACATGTCAGCACTTGCCAATGGCCATCCACATTTACTTCAAGTACAACATCAACAACATCAACAACACCAACAGCAACAACATCAATCACAACAGCTTCAACAAAGTCATCAAACGCAACAATCTCAATCACAGCACACTGGTAAACCACCAAGAAGTCTTGGTCTCATTTGTGTTGTTTGTGGTGACACCAGTTCAGGAAAACATTATGGAATACTTGCGTGCAATGGCTGCAGTGGATTCTTCAAACGAAGCGTTCGCAGAAAATTAATTTATCGGTGAGGAAAGAAGAAAAAATTTCAATCAATCATAAGTCCTTGATCTTCAAACTAAAAAAAGTATCAACAATAGATCAATCATTCAATCTCTATCAAGAAAAATCACAAAAAAACCATTTTCCTATGACAAAGCTATACCAAATGTCCGAGAATATTTCATCAATACAATCTATAATGTACATAATTATTTTCAAGATATAATCCACCAGGGATTACTATCAAGCTCAACAGCCGTGAAATATTCTAAACGATTCTATTACAACCCCCTGACCCTTCACATACAGACACGAATCCACACCATATTTCCCCCTCATATGATTCGCGATATTATTTTTATTTCGTTTCTTTTTTTTAACTTATGTATGCAACATAACCTAAACATTTGGCTGGTGATCCCACTACATATTGAACTAGAGGACAAGTGTCTATGTGCTTTTATACAGATACAATGGTAAAAGCGTTGAAAGTTATACCACCCAATTCGTGTGCTTGGTATATAACGGCGCCATGTGGTCCAGGTCGAGAGTGGGCTCATCCTTAATACCACCAACAATGCACATCAACTATAGATCGGTATTATAATTCGATGTCATGGTGGTTGTATGCAAGAGTGAATCTCCCATGCGATGTAGAGATGGACAATGAAGGTTTGGTTGTATATAAACATGAACTATGTTTATACATGGACATGAGAGACGTGTTGGATGAACTATTAATGTCTCAGGGGGAATGAACCATCCATCTCCATCGAATTCTTCTCAATTGAGCACATACAGTTACCATCAAAAGTGTTTTGACATGAAAAATGAATTGGACTTTTTCATTTTGTTAGTTGTTTATATTTTGGGGATATTTTTATATGTGTTGTCAAGAATTTTGTGCTGATACAGAAGAACATGTTGGAATTAGGATGATGATGAGAAACGAAGAATGAGGGGGATTAAAAATTGATTTATTTAACTGATGGATGATGGTGATGTTATTAAAGATTTGATTGCAGAAGATGTGGTTTACCTTGAGGATATTTTTTGGATTGTAAACAGAGGAATGAAAAATTTAGGTGGCGGATTTGATAGTTTTCTTTGTATTTTTCATGTTCAGGTGGATATTGAAGTTGTTCTAGTTGAGGAATATTTTTATTCAATGTATTTTCAAGTACTTACCCTTCACTCAATTCATCCCTGTAGATTATGAGAAACAATAAACCTCAAAACGGAAATATATTGACCACATTGGAGGAAAACGTTTGAAAAATAGACGTCAGACTTTCATATGTTGCGTGACTTGAATATCTATCGAGGAAGTTTTTATTTATCAATCTTTTCTCTATCCAAATAACACCCCCGACAATATGAATATATTCTCGAATATTCAAATTTGAATGATGTAGGATTTTAACGGTGATAAAACTAACCTCAAAATCATATTGTTGTTGAGAGGTCATGAATAATTTCACTTAGCAAATTTAAAAATAAACGAATTAAAAATTGTCACACTTTACATTTTGTTGTGAGTATAATTTTTTGACAAAGTATAAAAATCGAATCATTTCTATTATGTACTCAGCCATTTTAAAGTATAATTTCACTGTCAGATGGTTGATGACCACATATGAAGAGCTTCTGCACAGATAACCAATTATTTCTAGAGGGGAACAATTTGTCTCTCACTATCTTTCTACTTCTTCCAATATTTCTTTTTTTTCCTCCACTGTCGCATCCCCTGAAATCGTTCCTCGTTCGACAGATGCGCGTCAACTCACGCCCACAATCGTGGGATTATCGTTCACAGCGTTCAAAGTCCGATGATCAGAACAGATGCAATTAAATCCATACATGATATCAATCTCACTTGAGAAAATCCAGTTATAACTTTTGTGTCGCAATAATTCTCCTCTAAAATAAATACAAAATAAATTTATGCAACAATAAACCCCAAAAAACTGTAACAAATTCCAAATTATCATTTGAACAATGTGCAAACCAACGTTTAATCAACATCTAATAAGGAAATCCTAAAAAAACGTCACAAAATCTTCTCAAAGGCAGATTAAGAGCTCTTGTCATCCATTCCCAATCAATTCAAATCAATCTTCAATGGCTACATGAAAGAATTTTTTGCATGGTGATTTAGTTAGTACAATTTTCATGAATGTCAGTCATGTTCGGTTGATTTAAAACTATATAATAAGTACACATACAAAAATATATATAATTATATAGAAAAAACGACGGGAGATTTTAGTAAAATTTGTATTGTAGGAGTTATCTTGTCCCGGGGCAGTGAACAACGCGTCGCATAAACTAAAGGGTGCGTGGCGTTGCCCCTGCAGGGGTCGCACAAATTGATTTGCGTTCACACCCTATGCACTGACGAGAGAGCAATAGAATACACACACATATATATAGTCAATACATAAAAATCTGTAGAAGACTTGTGAAAGTATATAGGTATTCACCCTTCACAACCACATCAAATATTTATTTACACATCTTGTTTTTTCTCTTTCCACATTTACATCAATTGATTCATAAAATTTCACCCTGTTTAACTAAATAAATTTTATGTGTCATCAGTAATTGATACTTTTGACTGAGAATGAGTGAGTGGAGGATTTTTTTAGGTTAAACATGGTTTTGGTGATTTTGAAATGATGGAAAGAAGTTTGATTGATTCAAGAAATTATTCAGAGTTATTCAAACACAATTTTTGATGTTTGGAGTTAACAGTCGGACTGGTTTGGAATTATTTTGAGCTCGGGTTCTGTAAAAATAAATGAAAAAAATTGCGAAGGAGGAAAAATTTAGTAGAATTGGAAAGGATGAGGCTTTGGTGGAAGAAATGGGAGGATGTAACAAGAGGAATGGACTATACGTGACATTAGTGAAGCAATAGATGTGCTCTATGTGCTCTCTGTATTGCGGTGCAGTGACGACGAACTAGGATAACCAGGTTATGGTCGAACAATGAAAGTAAATCGAATTTAACGCCATTTCTAGAGTACGCATTGGCGCATGGTTGCAGGCCCCATCAATTTTATCAAAAGTGCACTCGGAAATTTTGTGTTGTAATGAAAGTGATTGAGCTCTGAAAAAAAAATCCTGTTTTGGTTTTTCTTTTAGCGAAATCTTCTTTTAGTAAATTGTAAAATACGGTGGCTTTGTAATTTTTCTTTTTGGTTATTGATCTTGAAATTTTTACTGTGATTACAGATGTCAAGCAGGAACTGGAAGATGTGTGGTGGATAAAGCACATCGGAATCAATGTCAAGCGTGTCGGTTGAAGAAGTGTATGCAAATGGGGATGAACAAAGACGGTAAGTTATGACGCAACATAATTGTCCTGAAAACGGATATGAAAATGAAAATTTTTAGGGATATTTAACGTCAAAATCCAGGACAATTTTCTTCAATGAATTTATTTTTTCATGTGTATAAATGACAGGAAAATTATTAATTGATGACAATTTTAACGTTTGTTTTTACATGTGTATGAGGTATTTCACAATATTCTCTTGTCCAAATTCTAATTCTGACTTTTCTAACACACAATGACCTAGAAAAAATTCTACAACACGTTCTCAATGTTCAAATCTTTCAGAATGAAATAAAATTATCTCTCATTATATTTCACAACAACTTTAACAACTGACATTTACATTTTTTAATGAGTGAAATACCTCACACACATTTTATCACATCCCCTCCCTCTTCAATCATCCCTTCTAAGCATCTGCATTGGCCATAAGACAGGCATGATAACACATCAATGTAAAAATTTTCCCTGCAGTTCTCTCAACAAGATCCTGTCACACAGAAAATCCAAAAATAATTCAAACACAAAAGATAAAAGTCGTATAAATTAACATGTCAGTTGTAGGGCGGCTTTTCGATTCCCACTTCCAATACTTTTACTTCTCCACCTTACGCAAGACAAAAGGGAAATGAACACGCACCTGTCTCCTACCCGTACTTACAAATCCCTAAACAATTTTTATATACCTATATATCTCCATCATCCTCACTTATTTTTCCCTCTTCTTTCATTTCTATTTTCTCATACTTCTTGTTCACCATCTAACTTTCTTATTGCCGAACTTGATATCGAAATACGTTGGAATTGAATGGGATTTTGTTTCCCATCGGATAACATTTATATATTTTTCGTACACGGCTGATCTACTGCTTTTTTTCTAACACTAGGGATATATACGAAATTGCCATTCGATTCCCTTTCTTCTTTATATTACGTTTGATCCAGAAGACAAAAAGACACGAGAATTTTACCTTTTTTTTTCTTTCTCTTCAATATTTTTCGCTTCATTATACAACTGTACATTTTTAGGGGATGAATAAAAGTCTCAATTGATTGAAACCGTGAAAATAAATCAAACAAGAAATTGAACTGCTAACATGTCAATAAATCAAATAAAATTTGAATAAACAATAATGAAAAAATAATTGTCGCAAGTCAAATGATCTCCTACAACCCTTGAAAAGTACAACTCTGTAAAAATTAAAATTGAGGTCTAAAAAAATGTAAAAAAATGATTTGAGTTTACGAATTCTCCCCCACTCTTTTTTGTGAACTGTATTTAAAAGCTCATGGTGACACCCTAACCGCGGTAATCGTGCATGGGTAAAAATTGTATGAATATACAGACACAGTGGTTAAAACATATTTATATATCTACACATTCTTATTCGTTGATGTATGTGTGTATGAGTTAGGCTCGCAGTGATGCGCCATTCGCTTCGTAAACACTGCGGTCGTTAGCGAGGGTCGCGTGGCGCGACGCCCGAGGGGTTAATTGGAGGAAATAAACGTATGCAGAATTCACAGAGAATGAAACAACTACAACGACAGTGCGTGGAATGGTCAAACGAGATGACATGAAATGGTGAAAGGGTGTCGACGTCGTGTGATAAAGAGAGTTGTAAACCATTGGGTGTAGATGATGAGTAGAGAGAAAGAGAAAGGGGATGAACGAATGGTGTAAAGTAGGCGAGTGAAATAGATGTATTTGTAGCACGCGCGCATTTCGGTGGAAACATGAGACCGCCTGTGGTGTCCATGCAAATGAGGCGACTGCGACAGTTTTTTGTTTTTTTTTTTGGATGTTTCCTCGTTTTTGTTTTTGGTTTTGTTGAAACTGAGAATGATGAGAGTGGACAGAAGTGTGAAGATTGAAAGTGGAGTTAAAAGAGAAAAAGTGTACGAAGGAAATGAGTGAGTTGGAGGGGAAAAAATTTCTGTTGGATTTTTTAAGTTGGTTAAATTGGATTTAGAAATTTTTAAGTGTTTTTTTCCATCAATTGATGGATGAGGGTTGTTCTTTGGTCGTGTGGATATGGAATTAGTTGTGTTTGATGGTTTTTATTTAGTGTAACATTTTATTGTTGGTTTGTTTCTCTTTTAGAATTTGTTAGAACTTTTTTGATACATAAATGAAAATTGTGGGGTATTTATTAATATGGAATTAATATAAATCTGATTTATTTAACTGTGATGTGCAGAATTCCACTGAGTATTAAAACGAAATGAAAAATAATTTGTCGAGTTGTTTCTGCGAATTTATGACATGAATTAAATTTGGTGGGAATCAAAATGGCGAATGAATGACAAAAAAGAAGAAAATTAAATAAAGATATTAAATTCACATGTTGAGTTAATTCTTTACTTTTTTTTCTCTTCTATTCCTTTTGTTTCACCTCCTAAATTGTAAATTAGCCGTGAAACCCACGATGAGCTTCTGGCTTTAAAAAGTTAGGAAGTTGATGGCACACCACACCCTATTTTTCTTTCATTCTTTTTTACGTTTTCACTTCAAACGTGACTTGCGTCTGTATCACGTATCTCTAGAAAATACGAATGTGACCCACACACACTCTTAAATTATTTTTATCGCGTTTCTTATGTACACTGTCATAACAAAATAATCTGAAGCTCAAGTTTAATAAACAAAATGTCCATATCAAATCAACTGAGGGTTTTACACATTTAAACAAATTTATTCCACTTAAAAATTCAACTTTATCAATTAAAAAATAAGATCGAAAATAAAATTTTTTAAATTCCCATTCATCGATGAATTTCTGATGAAAATTCCCAAAAAATTCTGTCGACATGAAGAAAAATCTTCGGACAATTCTTAACCTAAAACGAAAATTTTTCTGCTATTCCCACAACTTCTTCAATCACCTTGAAAACCACTTCACTATTCACCAATTACTCGATCGATTTCTAGATTTATATTTGCAACAAAACTCGATAACATCAAAAGCTTTCACAATTCATAACTCATAAAACTTGAGCTTATTTGAACATTTCATATGCACAAAGAGGGGCGGGTAGAAAGAAAAAAAAAGAGAAATGTACAGTTGAACGGAGAAGAGCATACAGGACACGTGTCGTTGAGTCACGTCAGTTGGAACAATTATCGTTTGTCGAATTAACCGCGAGTTGCTGTGCATCAATATCTACCTTCATACTATGCTCACATCATACATTCAACCAAAGACATTCATATGTATATTCCCATGACAGTGGGCGTAGCACATGAATACATGTTCCATTGTACATATATTATATATAAATTCACTAAAGCAAAAGCGTGCGCCTCATCAACTGAAATGTTTTCGTTTTGCCACAAGTCCAATAGACCTACAAAACAACGAACCTTTACGTAACATCAGACACAAACGGGCGCGTCTGTTATAGTCTTTCTGTCAAATGCAGGCACCTTCTGACATAATTGCGTTACGACTTCGACATCGATGGTGAACAAGGGGTGGTGGGGTGGTTTATTGAGCATGGAAATCCCGTAGCGATTTCGATCATCCTTCAATTTTCGTATTTATCTCATTCCTTCTTTTATCTATCAACATTCATAAATATTAATTGTACATAAAAATGATATAAAAAAAATTCATTGTTGACTTTATATATTTTCATAATTAAAAAATTATTAATTGCATGTACATTAACAATCGCTTTAAATAATTTCAATTCATTTTTTTCACAATTTCTTCAATCCCATTTTCTGCTTTATTTCTTTCTCTCTTTTGTTCGTTCCTTTTATTGTTTTCCCATTGGATTCCTGCAGCCATCCAGCTAACTCGTGCTGCATGGAAGGATTGCCTGAATAATGAAGAGGATAACCCTTGGATTGTTGCAGCCGTACAGAACGAGAGACAGCCGAGAAATACAGCGACCATTCGACCGGAAGCGCTCGTTGAGATGGATCAAGAGAGGGCACTGAGAGAAGCAGCCGTGGCAGTTGGAGTATTTGGGTAAGTTATTAGTTTATGTGTGATATTGAAGGGGATGAATAATGTGGTGATTGATACTGACAGGGTGAAAATGGATGTTTGAATTGGTGTAGGAAATGTTGTGGTTGTTTCTTGATATCTGTCCAAGTCAAGAAACATTTTGAAATATTCAAACGGTTCATGGTATTGTTGATGGAATTATTGATAAAAAATTTATTTTGATCAATTATTTCAATAGGTTGTTGTGATGAAAATTATTCGATGAGTAAATGTCAAAATATTTTTAAATTGACATTTTGCAATTTTTTTTTATTATCAATGTAAACAAGATAATTTTAGTTGATTCATTTTCTGTGTACAAAACCTTTTCATTCACGTGTGGGTGTGATATTTATGTGTTTATATATATTGTGTTGATACTAATTGTGGATACGATATATTGAATGTGTTTTATATAATGTAAGTAAAATATGAGCGGCTGGAAGAGCAGAGAGGACGCCGTTACCACGTTTGATCTTGGTCACACGTTATCTTCAACATCGCGAGTAATATATGAGCGCGTCGCGCGCCACGCCGAGCGTGACCTATCATGAAAAATTACCTTTGACTAGTTAACCGCGAGAAATACTTCAGGTAACACTTTTCCAACTGGAATTAATTGGAAAAAATCAATATAATGAAGCTGGCGTAGTTTGTGTGGACAATTGAGTGATTGAGATGAGAAAATGGAAAATTTATTACGCCCACGTGATAGAAACTGGTGGCATTCAGGATTGGATATTTGTTGATATTTTCATTTGTGTTGATTCATCATGATAAAATTGAATCGTTTTGTATTATTTGTGACATTTGGATATTTATTTGTATGTAAAAAATTTGAGTGTAAATGAAATTACATTCACTGTATGTAATGACAAAAATCACATGAATCTGTGGACAGCCAGTCGTTTAATTAATTCTCATTCCGTTCAACCATCATCACCTTTATTCATACGCTCCAATTTTTTTTTTCTTTCATCCAATAATTGTCCACTTTGACCTCATGCATAATTAAATTGTCGTCAGGTTTTCCAGCACGATGTTTCACATTGTTATCCCTCATTACATCAATGTATTGTTGATTAACTGACGTCTGAATCAAGATTTAAAATGACGTCGCCATTGATAACTTGTGCGAATATTGCACGTGCACGTTCGCATGGTGAGAAAATTGGTTTTATTTTTTCTTGTTTCAATACATTTTCATTTATTGATGTATTGATTAATCCTGCATCAGGATGATCACCGATGTTTCTTTCAAAACGAATTTGTGGAATGATTGAAGATGAATTTCTCACATCGTTTTCGGATTTATTGAATTTTGTTGTTGATTTTGTATCGTCGAATTCTCTGTGTAATTTTTCGGACTTGGTCTTTCGAATTAATGATGTGATATGTTGACGGATGTCGGAATATATTTCATCATTGTCATCAACTGATTTTGATAGAGTTGAATTTTTTGATAAATCATCCAATACTTTGATCAATTGTTCAAACGCCATTGAAATTTCATTAAGTGATTGTTGATTTTCCAATAGACATCCACGTGATTCTAATTCCTTCTCTTTCAATGCATTCTCTAAATCAATTAAATTTCTCTGCATTGACCAAAGTTTCGATTCACCAGTTTCACGTCGTCCACGTTCTTCTCTCAATTCTCGTTCCATTGCTTGAACTGCCATGAGCAATTTTTCTTTTTCAATTTTGGCTTCTGATAATTGTCGAAAAATATCATCGAACTTATCTGTTGTTTCTGTACCAATTGATGTTCTCATCGTTTTATCCTGCTCACAGACATCATTCTCTCTCAATTTATCATCTCCTGATTTGTTCATTCCAACATGTTTCATTTTCAATGACACCTGATTACCAACAGAATGAATTTTCGACCGTAAATCCAAATGCAATGATACTTTTGGTGACTTCCCTTCAGGCATTGGCATTTTGGCACTCGATTTCTGTCCAGGAATTGATGAGGGCAATGACAATCGTGTTTTTGTTCTTTTGCCAATATTTGAGGTTAGATTGATAGGTCGTGGTGAATTCGAATGGCAAAAACTCTTCACATTGCTATTAATTGCACTCTTTGGTCGTCTAATTCGATTGACATCGTTACAAATATTCTTACGTTTGTTTATTGCACCCTCCGACACAGTTCTACTTTCTTTTGAGGTTAAACTCAAAGCTCTGTACTCCAATTGACATCCAATATTATTATCTTCCAATCGTTTGAAAATATCTTGTACAATCGTATCATCAACATTCGGATTCAAACGTATATCAATAACTTCCAATGTTTTATTATGATCCAACAATTCAATTATTTTATTACCAATAGCATCAGTCAATCCACAATTTTGCAAATCAAATGCTTTTAACCACAAACTATCTTGAATGGCATCAATAATTTGTGCAACTGCTAAATTACCAAGATGTGGATTCCCATTCAAAGTTAATCTTCTCAATCCACCCATTGCTTCAAAATTTGGTTCGCGATATCTCAATGAATCTTTCCAAGTGTCATGATAGAGCAACAACTTTTGTCGACTTAATGCTGAGGCCAATGCTGGACCACAATTTGAACTCAAATCACATTGGCTTAAATTCAATGATTTGATACTTTGGATACCAGCAATTGTATTGCATATCATCGCACAAGAATTATCACCAATGTAACATCTTTTCAATGATAAATGCTGAAGTGTCTCTGTACTAGATAAACCAACACAAAGCGCTGCTAAACAATCAGCAGGCAATGGAACACCCTCCAATTGGAGACAAGTCAATGCTGGTGAATTTCGTACACATTGTGCTACACTATGACTCAACCATTCCAATAAATATCGAGTTAGGACAACTGGCTGTTTACCTAACCTTCGTGTTTTGCCAATTGAATTTATATTGTCTAATGGTTTACGACATTGATAACGACTACGAACACTCACTGACTTCAAACTCTGATCCAATGATAATGAATTCAATATTGGCGCCCAATCGTCCATTTTAACACGATCCGTCGTGAAATCCAAACTATGTGGCAATGTCACACAAATAATTGGCAATGGACGTAAACGTTGTTGTTTGCAGAACTCGATATAACATGTAGCAAAGTTATGACCACTTGGAATGGTCATTTTTTTTATATTCGGTCCATAAATTGATGATTTGTTCGTGTTTGAACGTGACATAACACGTTTATTGTTACACTTGATGTAATTTTGATGCTGTTTGTATTGCAACCTCGTTAAAAATTGATTTTATCCCAATAAAAAACGTCATTGGTTAAAATTCGCGTCTTTATCTTCAACAACACGATTCATGTGTTCGAATGATTTGTAAATATTCAGGACATCGACAGGTAACGCGTTGCTAATTGTTAAATGTTATGTACATGAATCAGAGCAAAAAAAAAGATTCCTGTGCGTTGATCGCAGCATGTATCGTGATGAAACGTGAAACGAGAAACCTTTTGATGGATTCTTCAAACAAAAAACTATCGTAATTGAATAATGTGAAAATAGTTTCACAGGTTTTCAGAACGAAAATTAGTTTGCAATTATATTAGTTGTGAATGAATTGATAGAAAGAATCAAGAATGAAGATTGGAACTGCTCTATTCATTGTTTTCAATTGTTATGTATTGCAGACCACCAGTCTCGTTGGCCATGGCACGTTATACATCTGCAATGCCTTTGTCAGCAATAACGTCAACGACGAACACAACAACTGTGCCAACACCACAACGTCAAGATCCTGATGATGGTAAGTAGGACATTTTGAATTTAATCGATAAATTGATTTCTGGAATGACTCTCTGTGCCAATATGAATCATCAAAGCACCATTAAAACATTAATCTGTCATTCAAGATTTCAATAACACAACTTAGATCTGAACTCACCAATGTCTGGTTTTTCTCTTTCTCTGTCATCACCAGGAAATGCATCTGAAGACAGTATAGATGTTACGAATGAAGAACCACTCACTAACGTGCAGCGAAATGTCTGTTCATCACAACTACCATCAGTAATGCCATCACTTTATTCACCAACGAATACTGAAACAGTTTACGAAACCAGTGCAAGACTTTTATTTATGGCTGTAAAATGGGCGAAGAATTTACCATCATTTGCCAGTTTACCATTTCGTGATCAAGTTATCCTTCTGGAGGAAGCTTGGTCTGAATTATTTTTATTAAATGCAGTTCAATGGTGTTTACCACTTGAAACATCGCCGTTATTCAATGCTGCAGAGTTGACAGCATTGACATTATCACCCCATTCGCATCCACATTCAGGAATGCACATGACCAATGATGATAAACCTAGTCAAGTTGCAGCAGATATTCGACATCTTCATGATACACTGCAACGTTATAAAACAATCATGGTTGACCCTGCTGAGTTTGCTTGTATGAAAGCAATTGTGCTATTTCGGCCAGGTAAATATCCACAACTATTTCACATAACATAAAACTGAAAGCAGTTACTGATATTTATTGATGATTTATCAATTCAGAAACTCGTGGTCTCAAGGATTCTAGTCAAATTGAAAACTTACAAGATCAAGCACAAGTAATGCTTGGTCAACATGCACGTGCACAACATCCAGGTAGTCCAGCAAGATTTGGACGATTATTACTAATGTTAGCGCTATTAAGAACTGTGCCAGCAGCACGAGTTGAATTAATTTATTTTCATCGGACTATTGGCAATACACGAATGGAAAAAGTTTTATGTGACATGTACAAGAATTGATTCGATATTCAATCATTTTTCACAAAAAAGGAACAATTTATAATAATACAAATATTAAAAGTGGGTTCGATTGCAATTGTGAATTTACAATAACAATAGGAATATGATAACAACATCAAGTACGATCCTAATTATAATTAAACATTACTGATAATAATATTAATAATAATTGTAGATACATAATTGAAGAGTGAGGCCTAATTAATTCTGCACATTCGCATTCGAATCATTAAACAATTGTCATCGGATATCTTACAATAATAGAAAACAAATAACGAAAATAGCAAAAAGTGAAATAAAGTTTTTCAAAATTGGCCTCTCGTATAAATATATAAATATTTAATCGTGTAACATAATTATTGATAGTCAATGAATTTTATAACCACGAATTATGTTTCCTGTCTCAATTCTATCAGAAATGTAACGAACTTACATATGGCAACTAAGAATAAATTAATGAACAAGAACAAATAAGAAAATGATAAAGAAATAACAGAGACCATGTAAGGAAACAAAAGTAGAACATTATATACAATTCAAATGGATTATACTGTATAAATGCGATGATTATCTATTTATGTATTTATTTATTGCACTGAATTGTTGTATATGAATCAGTGAAGAGAACAATTGGTTTTTACATATAATTGTAATCATAATTGAACGGTGGAACGATGTATATCGAAATGCTCTACAGTTCCAATCGGCTATGTTTATAATTCATGTTGTGATAATGTCATTCAGTAGATAAATATAAATAAATAAATGAATATAACAATAGTAGTTGCATATAACTATGAAAAAAAAAGCAGAATTGATATGATATAAATATCAATCGTGATAGAATGTATAACAATTATATATTTACTCGTAATAATAAACAAAAAAAATAGGAGGCCATATATTTTTAATCCTGTTCAAATTCCATAATATAAAATGTATCCAATAACAATTATAATATTTATATAGGTATATAAACAAAAAAAAACATCCATGAAAGAATTCGAGTATTATTTCCGTGTGTTTCATTCAAATTAATTTTTCTTTTGTGACACGTTTGATTGTTATTGTATATACCTTGGGGTGTGACTGTGTATAATGCATATATTTGTTTATTTATTACCAATAAGTAATCCCTGACTTTGTAGCTGTTTCGCGCGAGGGAGAAAAATTCGAATGTACGTTTTGCCACATGGCATATCTTGACATGGTCCCTATGGTACACTCAACGCTTATATAAATTACATCGAGTTTAACGAGGTTTAAGGGGCTGCTCAATCTGTCAAATCTGTTGGGGAGTTAAATGCCAGTAATGTCTATTCAATTGTGCCCTTTTTTTTCTTCTATTATTCAAACTATCAATTGATTTATGTATATATGTATATGATACACATATGGCATATCAAAAAATGTAAGATTGCTACTTATTTTATATGCAGACACAATTTTTCATTCTTTATATTTCTCCCTCGTACAATTATTGAAATTCTGAACAGTTATTCAACATCATCAATAATTTAACCACTGTCAATTGTTATATAATTGTTGAATGAGGACTTTGGCAAAATTTTCTTATTTTTTGATAACAATTGCTTGGTTTTTTGTAATTATTATTGTTATTGTAACAGAATTTTCTGGCAGTCGACAATGACAATTTGAAATGGCATGGTGAAATAAAATCACAGGCACATCTCTGTACATTTACGTAGGACAGTTCTCGTAACGGACACGTAACAAATTTCTATACTATAACAATATAGTGGATAGAAATGAGTGGCGATGGTGGTAGTGGTCGATTGAAGTGACAGAGTGAGTGAAAATACAAGTGGGGTTGGATAGTCGGATAGTATTGACTCGGTTTTGCGGTGTATGGAGGCGGAGTTTTCGACCTCCTCCTGTAAAACCCCCCTCAATCTCTATACATATACGCGTGAGTGCGTTTGAGATACATCCGTGAGTGTAATAGTTGAAGAGAAAAAGGGACAGTTGGATATTGAACCCCTACTCTGTATTCGCCCCACTCATTCTCATCCCCTTTAGTATGTACGTCTATACATGTAGTTGAGAACAAAACTCCTGTTGAAGGGTGAACCAGCAATGGCGCCGGGACTTGTTGTATTTCGCTTTCGAGGTAAAAGCTCTACGATCCCTCCTATCTATATTTACTTCTCTATTTTACTTCACTTCTCTTTCTATCTCTATCTTTGTCTCTGCTAGTGTGGGTGGGTTGCTAAGAGGAGCCAAGAGGGTAAAATGCGATTATACCACCGTAGCGATCACGAGAGAGCAAGGGGCTGAAGGAAATTCGCGACAAACACGACGAGATGGAAAAGTAGAGTGAGCCAATGGAAGAAATGTGAACGAAGAACGGACGCATCCGAGTGATGTTATATCACGCGATGGAGAATGGAATGAGAATGCGACAGCATCCATTTATTTTATTACATTATCATACTGATATATAGATGTATATGTGTCTAGAACCCCATGATAAGTGGGATTTTAAAGCGAAGGTTCTCAAATTCGAACAAACAAATTATTTTATTATTTGTTTATTACTTCTCTACTTTTTAGATTTTTCCCGAGATTTACCGGCTGATGTTATTAGATAATTTTTAATGCGCGTGAGTTATTTATCAATTGATTCATCAGTTTTACTCAAGTATTTTCGTCATTATTCTGTTACTCTATAGAACAACTGCTTTATGAATTCACTGACTGATCAATTAGTTCATCAAGTGAACTGCAATTGACAGGCAGATCTTCATACACTTCTCAGACTTTATTCCATCTATACACTTCAACCTGACGAGTTTTATTTCTTTCATTTTCTTCGATGACAGCTTTTTATATTCGTTCCCCTTTTTCAATCCACTTATCAACCTTGTTCATTACGTCATCATCTTCATGTAGACTCGGACTTTCACTTTTTTTACAAATGTTCAATTGATTTGATAGAGAAATACGCAAATGTCCATTCTAAAAAATCAGCTGGGATAAAAATGTCCAGAATTAGAAAAGGGGAAAATTTCTGAATTTAAAAATGTTTATCAACCATTCGACATTTTTAAAATGTGTAAATTCTAATGAACAAAATCACAACGAATTGGATTTTTATTCCGAATGAAAAATCGCATTTGACCATAAACAATTTATTGTTCAATGAATAAAATTGATTATTTTATTATGTAGTGCGTAAAGTACACATCATTTATCGAGTATATAAATGTTAAATCCATCAAAAGATCCCCAACAAATTTTTCCGCTCATCTCAACCCAGAGTTAATACCATACAAATACACATGTGTATGTGTGTGTGTGTATCCATTATACTAACATTTGTGAACGAGTATATAAATTGAGGTGAACATGGTCGTTGGTTTTGGTATTGAAGCTGAGGTTGAGAATTAAATTTTCACATCACGTAGTGAGAGCTTCCCTGAGCGCACGACTACACAAAAAAAAAGGTCATGTCACTTTATTCGCGAATTTCCACAAAATATAAACAGATATTCATATATCTGTTTATATTAGCATACACAGTTCGTGTTTTTGTTTTATTTATTGTCTGATTGTCAGATATTTCGCATTGGAATAATAATGTAATCAATTTAAAATGAGTGGGAAATTTGTATACACAAACGCATGATATAAATGGAAAATCCCATGAGAAATTTTTATTCCACTTTGAAAAAGTGCACACTTTCATCATTTTTTTATTATTTATTGTTCAACCCATTCCAATTTGAACATTTACCTCAGATAAAATTAATTAATTTAACAAAGAACATTTTTTAATTCGGATTTAATTCGAAAGTTCGTTAGACGAATCGGACAGAGGAATCGAAGATCCTCCCAGAAGTTCATTCGGATATTTTCGAATTGTTGAAATGCAGAAAATGAATTGTGAAGGGAACAATTTTCTTCATCAAAGTGAGAGATGAAAAATTTTGTGAATGTGGAAGTGAAAACATCTTTTCGGAACAATTTCATTGGATTGGGAAGTGGCAAAGCTATTTAGCAGTGGTCAGAACGGCTCTATAAACCATCATCCCCCCTCGTGCGTTATATATATATATATATATATATACATTGCTATGTTTATGGAATGGACGAGCGTCCTCTCGGCTTTTCCCTCTTTCCGACCATGTCCTCATACCTTTCCAAAAATCAATAGACACCCAGTCCACGTACTGCAAATGGCATTCACTATCGGATGTGATATAAAAAATATAAAAATATAAATGTGAATTCCACCATGAAAAATACAATCTAAGAAATGATATAAAGATTAAATGAAATGTTATGTAACCTTTGATAAAAATAAAAAATAAGAATTGATTGCAACGTACATTTTTGTTTCAGATTTGAAATTGAAATGAATTGAATAATTGCAAAATATTTTATTTCATTTTTGTAATTAATAAACTTAGGGAGAGAATTTCATTTAAAAAAAGTTTAAATATTTTTCATAAATAAAAGAAATTTTTTTTCTAGTTTGTGAAGACGAAATTGGCTCGGTCTTTTCATTTTTTAAATGCGCAACAAATTTTTATTTCTTTTTATGATAAAGAAACGTCATTAAACTGTTTCTTTTTATTGCCTTCTTTTTTCGTCATTTCTACTTTGTGATAACAGTAAATTGCAAGGACAATTTTTTTTTATAGTTCGTAGGAAGAATATTGTGTGGAAATAAAAAAGAACTGGGAACAATCACTGCAGTTTGTACAGTTGAAGGAAAAATTGTGAAAGTTGAGGGTGAACGATGCGACTTCGAGCGTTGTTAGTTGGTTGTATGGCCATTGCTGTTCTCCAGGTACGAATATTATTCATTTTTAAATTACATTGTATGACGTAATTTGTTAATGACAAATAATAAACTTTTCTTATCTATGGAATTGCATCGCTGCGTGGTTACTCGAATTTTTCACCAGGCAAAACCGCTCGATCTTGTCAGTAGAATTTTACAAACGGCGCTTTCAAAGCAACCGGGTTATGTCAGAGTTAAATCAATTCTCAGCATACCGGACGTGAGAAAAATCATTCTGCAACATCGCGTAAGTGAATGATAAATCACGTGACATCTTCATTTTTTATCCATAAATAAACTCTTCATCGGATTTAATATTCCTCTTTTAATTTCCCCTAGCTCAATTCATCAGTTGTCGATTCATTGGATTTGTCAAAATTAGGCTTTGATGATGTCATGTCAACATGGCTAAAAACAGCATTGAAGGGTTTGAATCGAATGGACAGAAATAGAATCCACAAATCAGAGTAAACAAATAAAATCAGAGACAAAAGAAAAATGATCGATAAATCGTTCAATATTTTTCGATATCGAGTGCTCCTGAAACATAAAAAAAAACTCAACAGAGAAAAATTAATCGATATGAAACAAATCTAAAAATATTTAAAGTGGAGAAAAATGATTCAGAACGAAAATTGAAGTTTCTTTGGAGTGAAGTTTGCAAGTGTGAAGAAAAAATAAATAAGAAAAATGAGTGAAACGATAAAGTCTTGTTTTTTATTACAAGAACAAGTGTCCTTAAACCAATTTTATCAATTGTGTGCTAACGTTAAGAAGAGAATTTTTATTCTATATTTATTTTTTATCTATATCGTAATATTTGTTGAAGACAACGAGTTTACTTAATACATTTACTTGTGTCCCAACGATGAATTTGCTTTTAAACAACGAGTGTCTTTATGTAACGTAATGTTGCGTGAAATTCGTCAAAGGGATGCGGTGCTATTTCTAAGAGACCTCTACATAAATACATGCGTAGATGTATTTGTATATGTAAAGTTGATGGTGATATGCGGGGTTGATTTTAAACCCCTCGTTCCATGAGTCTTTACTTCAAAGACATACAGATTATCATCTTTTCCGCTTATTGACATCTTTCGTTATTGAATAGAGAAACTTTGTTTATTTGTCTTCATTATGATACGATTTGATGTGATGATATATTTTCCTCAACAGTGATAAACATTGATGAACCATTTGTTATTCATTTCACGTTCGTCAATAAATTAACTGCACTAAATAATTGTTTTGGGCATCAATAATTACCCAACGCATTGTACAAATGTTTCTATAATAATCACAATTGAATATGAGTTTTCGTTATTTTAGTTTGTGCATTTACCTGTTGTGTTAAAAGACATTCGCGAACATTTCTTGATGATTTTGTTCTGGTGGCGTTTGATGTGAATGTCATAAGCGAACTCGATTTTCCTGTTGCGATTCGCTCAGTAGGGCAGACAGTGCTCTCTAGCGGGTTTATTCTCTAACTAAACTTTTGTTGAAAAATTAGGAAATCCAATTGGCTGATATCGACATCTCCAAACATTGTAAATCAAACATTTCGATCAATTCCGAATATGAGAAATGCGACTGTAATAGTGCAAAATCGTTGTACATCATCTTTGGAAAGAATTTTCATATCAAGAGTTCATTATGATGCATTACACCTCTGATTCAAAAATTACGATTTGAAATAACCGCGTAGAAGCAACAGTGACCTCTAGCCGCAACTATAGAGTCAACAAATACAGAATTTCAAGTAATTCTGCTTACAAGTAGTCATCACTCATTAAAAAAAT
The DNA here is from genome assembly GCA_018881525.1 of Meteorus sp. PSUC_FEM 10030008. Taxonomy (NCBI): domain Eukaryota; kingdom Metazoa; phylum Arthropoda; class Insecta; order Hymenoptera; family Braconidae; genus Meteorus; species Meteorus sp. PSUC_FEM 10030008. The sequence continues at coordinate 24,696 of JABMBR010005384.1, forward strand.
GATTCGATATATCACGTTATATCATAGAACATAATTCAATCTAACGGATTGAAGATCATCGCCTTCCACTTAATTACAAATCGTCAACCTGATCCAAATGCAAAAAATCTGGTAGTCGCTCTGTCCCTCTCTCTAAACACTCAGAGCATGCGCATCAGCTACATGATGCAATCCCCACCAAAATTTACTTCTATTTCATATTATTTCGATGAAACAAATCTCAAAATAATTGCAACAATTCATTTGTTACAACATCATATTTAGAGTTCCCATATTGATGTATATTTATATGCATATCTCTAGGTTATGTCCTTAGCATAACTCACTCCAAAATACAATACAACAGAGGATAAATTTCTCCATCGGATTGTAGACTGCGAGAGAAGATGAATATACCAGCTGAAACGTTCCTTCTTTCTCAGGTACATGTCGCAGGAACTGAGTTGCGTCGTATCGCTCACTATAATAATATTTCAGTGACAATATGTTTTTCGAGCGGTCTTGTCGTCGTCACACCGATGTCGTCAGTGCCGTTTGATTGTGTCCGATGAGTAAAAGCAATAGAAGACGGGAGGTTCGCTCAACGCGTCCAAATCCAAAAAATAGGAAGATTTTGAACGATGTTTTGACAACATATAAAGTTAATAGAGTAAATTAATGGCAATTGATACGATACAATTTTCGGATACTCTTATGATTATTTGATCGTTGGATTTGATGGATTAAAAGTTACGTTCAATGTTGAGCTTCGAGTTGTCTGTATTTTATCCAGTGCTCCACATAAACATTTTGTTTCTTCACCGAGTATAATCTACGTGTCATGTACCTCCCGTCTTCTATTAAAAAACGTGTTGATTCATCGGAAAATAAATTAGTTATTCGCTCACACTTTATCATTCTTTAATATCCACAACGAGAAAGAGAAAAATAAGATTTGATTGAAAACCAACACATTGTGATTGCTGATATTGTTGGTTGCCATTGAGTACAAAATATAAAATAATATATACATTATTATAATTATAATGGCTATATTACCACCTGATCCAATATATGTATTGCGAGGTGATATGGGTCCTGTCCACAGTCTACTCTTCAGAATTTCGCCTTATATTGAGCACTTGTATGCAGGTGCTGAAAGTGGGAATATTCACATTTGGGACCTCAAGGTATCAGAAATAAACAAATTTCCTAGTGATTGGAATGAAGGAACTGATTGTATGATAAATTGATTTGTTTTCATTTCATTAGATTCAATGTGATGTTCATTTTAGAAGTGATTGGTTTCATTTCATGATGTGTTGAGCTATTTGCTCAAAGTTGACAGCATGAATGTTTTGAGATTGAGTAAGAAACACTGTTTTATACTCGATAAGTAAACGGGTTTTGTTTACTCGCAATTTTATTCATTGGGTAATCAACAAGGACGACAGATAAATGGGGACTGAGGAATTTATGGTCTATTATGTTCAGTTGGAAAGAAACAGTGGAACATTGGAGATAATGAATTCATTTAGAATTATTTCGTAACCGGTTTTTTTTGTATTTTTTATACGAAGTAGAAGGAGTGTCATTGGAGAGCTTCGTTAAACAAGATTATCAATTCAATGCATGTTTGGATCGATCATGTTCACTGTTGAGTCTTTCCAGCCTGTCAATAATTTTCAATGAGAATTCTGATGGCTGAACATCATTCTGTAGAAACCTTCTGTTATTACTGTTGAATTGATAAAATTCAAACCTATCAACGGTTCAAATCACTTCGATCAATTTAATAATAATTTGATGAGACCTCACTGGATACAATTTTATTGCGAGTCAGATTGAAGCGGATCCAACCAGATTTGATCGAATTCGATGGGAATTGAAATCTCAGCACATTTACCTAAACATTTGAATATTCTATAACAACTTTTGTATGCTAAATTCGGAAAATATGAAGATTTCATTCAACAAAAATGATTTATTGTTAAACTCCATTTGCCAGTTCGAAATATTAATTCTTGCTTTTGAATTTTATTTAGAAACATCGACAAATCTGTAAATTGACAGCTATAAAACAACAATGTCTGGCACTACACATTATGGACGATGAATATTTATTTGTACAGCGTAAAGGTGGTACCATTGATATTTGGAATGCAGATGGTTCCAATTGGATACATGATAAAACCATCGATACAGATTACTTTGGATTCTGCAGGTATAATGATCAGATAATACCATAACTCATAATTTTTACTCAAGTCATCATTATTTACTTTGGCTTTGTTATATTCGTTACAGATCGCAAGTTTTGACTGATGATATTGTCCTCATTCCATTACCAAATTCACAAGTTGGTGCTTTATCTTTGAAAACGCAAGAAATTGTTTATAAACTTGATGCATCAAAACTTTTTCCAACCAAACCTTTGGGTGAGGTGATGGCCATGAAGAATTGTATGCTTGAGAATAATGTTATTCTTGTTGCGTATGAAAGTGGTGCCATTGGAGCGTGGGATATTAGAGAAAAGAATTTACACAGTTGGTTAGATACGGAAGTATGTCCTATGGCAATAAATTTTGATAATTATTGGATGCGAGGCATTATTGGAAATCCATCTGATAAATTAGAGGTGAACACCAATCGGATATATGGCAAATATTGTTATTTACAATGCAATAGTGAGCTGATATTCATGCTGAACTTTTGTGAATATTTTCCAGGTATTCCTCTTGAACAAGAATAATGAACTGACTCACAAGACGACACTTCCTTTAAAAAACTCTGGAACTTCAGTTATCGCTTCTCGATCAGATTCAAAAGTTTTCACAGCTGGCGGTTGGGATGGACGTCTTCGTATATTTTCATGGAAAACTTTGCGACCACTCGTTGTACTGAATCAACATAGATCAACTATTTTTGATATCGTTTACTCGAAAGATAAAGTTGAAGCGTATAACAATAAAAATTTGATGGCTGCTACTGGTAAAGACGGTACAGTATCACTTTGGGATCTTTATAATCAATAGACAGTTGAATCATTTGTACACGAATCATGTTTTTTGTTAATGAGAAAGAAATAACAGAAGATGAAGAAATGAAATTGGATAATCATGAGTTGTTTACTGTATTATTGTATACCACAAAACGGATTCGCTGTAAAATGAAACTTTCTTCCTACCACTTTTTTCCTTTTTTTGTGTCTTCTATCTAAAACTCAACAGCTCTCTAAGTTGAATTCATGACGAATCGCCCGCAATTCGTCAGTTCCATTGACATTTGAAATTATATTTGATAATGAATTTCATCACTCTCGACCACAATAAGATCGGAAGTATAATTTCATGAGGAAGAAAAACTTCCTGATTATTCATAACAATATGTAATCATGCTATCTCCAACAAAATTTCTTATATAACATTACAATTTTTATCAAATCATTTTCTCTTCGTCGAACTTCACTTAGAGAGATTTCTTAATCCTTTTTGGTATGAGGCACCGAGAGCTTATACAAAATGAAACTCCATTGAATTAAAACTACAACTTAAAAAATTAACTTCTTTTCACAGAGAAAATTCAATACTACATTTACAACGTTCTATATATGAATAACAATTTTTCTGCGACAGAACTGTTGATGCTATAGTTCTGTTACTATGACTATACTCGGGACATCAAGCGATAAAAGTAGGAAAAAATAAGAATTTTTCTGTTACATGAAACACTATTGGATATGTTGCGTATAGATAAAACAATAACGTCCAGATAATTATACAATTTTTACACTGGTACAAATTTACTTCGACGTTTAAGCCTCATGTCAATTTGATCAGCCGCTGTTGATTGTCGTCGTCTCTTTCTCAACGGTCTACCATTTATATTTGTCGATGCAATAGGAAGTACTGACAATATATCAGTCGTTTTTGTCATAGAAAAATTAGTGGAAGAAGTTGTTAATGGGGGTGCAGGTGATGATGAAGTAGAAGAATCAGAGATGGTCACGACATTGTCAATGGTATTCGACATGCGATTTGGTTGAGGAATATTTTTCGTCTGTCCGCGTTTCGACAAATCTTCCGGTGCAATTGGTATCTCAACATCGGCACCAGCAGCAGTGTTCATCGATGGAATATTTTCTGGCGTTGTTTCACATGAGTTATACATATTTGAACTAAAAAATTTACCAAACAATGGAATCGGTATTGGAATTGGTAGTGGTATTGGAATGGGAATGGGATAAGGTACGAGAATTGTCACTGGTGGTAAAAGACTGGCTTGGGAACTTGTCATCGAACTATTTTGTTGTGAAGATTGCGACGGTGGTGAACCTATCGTCATAGATGGTCCAGAAATATTTCCTGATCTCGATGCGAATTTCATTGACATCGGATGCGTCAAGAATTGTGGATGAACTCCAATGTCCATCAAAGGTGTTTGATCATTCATTCGATGCTTCGGTTGCCACGTTGGGGACTTGGACATTTTTCTCACTCTATTACCCGATGTTGGTTGATACGTCCTTCCCATATCATTTCCCAGCAACTGTCTTACATCTCTGAGATAAATTTTTCCTTCCTTCGCACAATCAGACGACGAATCTTTCAAACATTCTGGCAAACTTCGCGACCGTCTACTCAAATTCGATGGATCAGTTTCGACGAGTGAATGCAATAACTTCGAAGAATTGAGTTCTGCTTTGCATTTTTGTATTCTACGTTCCTCTTCATCCCGCAGTGATTCCTTAATGGCTTCAGCAGTTTCTCGATTGAATATATCGTTGCTGGTATCATCGAAATCATGTGTTTGTTGGAGTGCAGATGAATTATTTTCGACATTCTCAACAGACGACTGTTTATCATCATCCCCAGAAATTTTTTCAACTGTGTTTCTACACCCCGTGTTTTCAGTTGGCCAAATAGTTGGTTCATCATCAACCACCAATGCATCATCTTCAGGTAAACTGGGTGGTGGCGATCGACAATCCCGCAGCCATAATTCGGGTGTTATTAGTCCACCACTGGTGGTTGAATTCGAAGAGAGACTAGCAAGCCCGTGAAGAGCCAAATGTGCTTGCGTCTCACGGCAGAAAATATTCATTTTATATTGATTCAAACATTTGTCACTGCAAAACTGCAGCTGACTTTCCCCATCCTATGTCAACAAAAATGAAACAATTTTTTATTAGATTACCAAACTAGGAACGTTCTCATGCAGTCACCAATCATTTGCCTAACCTGAAAGTCTACATAGCTCACGGAATGTCGAACATGTCTACACCAATCGCAAGTTCTCGCCCGTTTGAATGCAGCTCGTCTTCCAGCAGCAAAACAAGCTTCGCTACAAAATCGTCCGGAATTATTGTTAATTCCGCATGGCAATGAACCACTGCCAGGTTCCCATGTCCCGCCAGCACGTCCACACCATGAGCATGTTGTTGAACTATCTGAAACATAATATCTAACAGCATTAAAAAAAATTTTTTGTTGAACAAATTTGCGTGTCGTTTATGTGCATCAATCAATCAATAATTTTTTCGTTCATTTATTCCACTTTAGGTTCCTATTTCTCATTAGACTTGGGCAGGAATATAAAATTGTGGGACGAGATGCATGGGGAATTCGGTATGAAATTCAAGCGTGATCCTATTACGAAATTTTATATTATTCGACAGGGCCAACACAAATGAGGGAAATACACACATATTCATACATATTAAATTCACTGTAGGTTATGTCTCATGTATACATGTATATTATATTATTAAAATAGATTGACATGTATCCCCAGTAATAAAATTAACGCTGATTCGTGAAATAACAATCTGAATGTTGGATTATCAAGTTTCGTATTTAGAATGGTTATGAACATTGTGAATTAATAAACGTCAGATCGAGAGTGAATTTTTTTGTGTAATCCATTGCTGAACACAATTATTATATGAATTGAACGTAATGAGGGAAAGCGAAGCCAAGTCATCGGGTTGGGTTGCTGACGGTACACCTCATTCGCATATCATATTCACGTATCAAATCTCACCTGGGTGAACGTGCATCGTTGCGTATAAACTATACAATTTATATGAGAAATATGAAATCGTGGAATAAATCGTAATTGCAATGTTGAATTTCATAATTATTGGTTTAATGGTGAGTTGGATAGAAATATTCAACACTGATTCGATCGCAGATATTAATGAAGCTGATTGAATATTGTGGTTATCGTTATTTCAACCAACTATTGAATATTTGGGAATAATTTTCATAAATTGCATTCTGCATTTGGCTCTTAATGATATTCATTATTCGCGACACGAATGAAAGTCGATATTATTTCCAAACGAGGATTTAAAATAGTGTAATTTTTTACTTTTTTTCATCAAGCGATTTATCCAGAACAAAATGGACCAAAAGTTGAAAATGTATTCAACTGCTTGCGAGTGTTTCGTGATGAACGTAATTGCCAAAGACATGCAACACGAATGCATCATTATTGAAAGCATAACAATTCTTCCTCAAGAAAATAAAACATTAACAATTTTCGGTAACTACACCCACTGAAGTTACCTCAACTCCAATGAAAAGTTTAGAAAAAAATCATCAAAAAATATCCAACGATATCATTTTTCACGCTATCTATTTGAATGCATCACAATGTCTGTGTTAAAATTGATCACTAACATGTTAACAAACTAATTATAAATGTAAAAAAAATTCTGAACGTGCTGTATAACTAAAATGTCGTACTGAAATAATTTATGTTACGACGTTGCAGAATCTCTACTCCTTTTGCTCATCTGAACCATCACGCAACGGGAGCGTCTAGGATTTCAAGCACTGCTGCTTGCCACCCTATATCTATTCGTTTCCCAACATGACGGACTACTGTGGACGTCATAGTTCTATGTGTCACTGACGTTCTGTACTATTCTATTTCGCATCGTCTCATTTTCTGATTTGCTTGTGCGTCCGTATACGTATCCGTTAATCGAAGAACATCACATATAAACCGAACTGAACACACAACTACGATTTTAGAACAGACATCTATCACAACTGATACACCGATAAACTTTCATAGGCATTTACAATACATATGTGACGTTAGCTACATAGGAGTATGGTGACACGAAAAGCGCTTTGAATTACACCAGTCACGAGTGCCTTGATGCGTCTTTGCACTCGAGACAAACTAAAAATATCCTCACGTTTATATGTGTAAACAGACACAATTAAATTTTCACGCAATTTCTTTCTCTTTGATATTCAATCTCCTAACTGTGATACGAATTATAGTCATCACCTGAAACACGATAAATTTTCAGTCAATCATTGATGATCATAGATTTTGAAGATATTCATAATGAGAAAAAAATGTAAATTGCGGAAATTTTCTAGCAATGTGAAGCAGAAAATATTTTTGTACGTAGACCCCAGTTGCGTCGATCTTTAACTAATTTAATTTCGGCATGAGAAGATCGTATCGTATTACCAAACTCTATTCTTGTGGCTTGCACGTAAACTGTGTGTGCTCTGGAAGACGTAGTTACGAAAATATACTGCTATACTTTTTCTTCATCTTGTTCTTATTCTGCTTCTTCAACATTCTATGGATGTGTTTACAGCACAAGGTGCATATACATTTCATCGGGGACGAATCAACTCAACTCCAGTGATGCATGAAATATAATCAAAATTCATTCAATGATAATCAACTTTAGATTGAACAACTCTGTCAGTGATGAGATGTATATGTGTGTGTGTGTGTGTGTGTGTGTGGGTAGAATCTCCGGTGTCTTTTTTCATTAATTGTTCAGTTAAGTTCGCCTCAAGTAAACCACCAAGTGCCCTTTAAAGCCAACATACCCGAGTACTCTCTTATTCCACATGAACACTCTACGGACAAAGTGGTGTATATTAATTGAGCACTTCCCAGGTTTCAACCGTAGGTAGATGAGTTCTTGAGGATCTTGCGGTGTTTATAACTCTGTAACTCGGAACTATAACTATGTCTATGAAGCGTTGGATAGTTCATTAATCGTCAACTGTCTGCCTTCAACACCTAATAAATTTTATACTGCATCATTTGTTTGGAAACTTCACTATCATCAAAAGTTATGCGGAATATTTGAAAACGAATGGTATGCAGAATTGGAAAAGTGAGGTGGATTCCTAGTCTTAAAAGAAAATCCTAGATCAATTGTAAAGAACTTGTTAATAACAGTGAAGAATAAGGGAAGGTTGCCAACATCGACCAAAAACCACACGCAAGCTCTTTCCAATTCTCATTTCTTTTCTCGCCAAATTATCTTACCAGGTGTATCAGAAGCTGTGTCACTATGTTCCAGAGCACGTGGACTCGCCGGTGCAGTTCTCAATGACAGCGGCGGTGATACTGGTGCAACATCACTTTCTTTATTAGACACAACAGAAATGCTACTTGTTGATGAAGAATGTGATGTTCTTGATTGTGGTGATCGTGATGCTCTCGTTTGTTGATGAACACCAGTTGAATTTCGATTATTTACAAAACTCGAACCAATAATATGTGACTGATGATGTGGTTGTTGATGTTGCTGATGATGATGAATGCGATTGTGCTTTGGACTTGATGTTGCAAAGTGATCCAGGTTAAGACCACGTGTACATCTAATATCAACCTTTTCGTAACCGTACCAACCCAACAATTCACTCATAGCGTCTGCTGCATATTCCTATAAAACAAATTTCAATAATCCATTCCATTTACAAATTGATAAGAAAATTATATCTAAGCACATATCGATGTGTATGTTATTCACGTTTGCATTAATTCATGAGTAACCGGATCCATTACAATTCATTGGAAAGGTTAGCACAAACATAACGAGAGTCGTTAAATTATGGCGAAGAGAAACAGAGAGACGGGACGAGTATCAAATAACCATTGGAATACTTGTCGCAACGAGAAAAAAAAATGACAAAAGACATAAATAAATAAATATCGAAAAGAAATAATAGAGAAATAAGAGAAATACCAATAAATCATAACGGTTGTACTTATTATCATCGATTGATATTGAAACAGACATCGTGGATGAGTAAACATTACGAAAAAAACAATTGAAAGTATCACAAAATAATTTGTCCATCGATGATTTTTTAATGAAATGCTTTCATCTCCATTGTTGCTAGTGAATTGTTTACAGTCATGTCTCGCTGTTATGATTAACATATATATGTTTATATTGAAATGCATACCCGTATTTATTACGTTCGTGCATACATGAAATAGGTAAACGCGGGGTGGAATATCGCATGGCGCTCTCGGATCAATCCATTAGCCAGGGAGTCTCGGTTACAGCGCGTGTATGCAATATAGCCCATTTCTATAAACACAGAGTCGACATGTGCTGGAGAGATTCCTGCCGCTAAATGTGTATGAGTGTCTGTATTATATTGTTCGTGATTCGTATCAAGGCTGCATGATAATATGGGGCTAATGAAGCTGCACGTGAATTCAATTGAGCATAACCCATCTAATGCTTAACATCCAAATCGCTAATTCAACCATTTTCTTCTTGTTGTTTACTTTTTCATTTATCATAACGATAATGAAGTACATAAATAGGTGAAGGTTTGTTATTGTTTTTCTTCAAGGTGAATATTCCTGTTGAAAGAATAATTCGATATTTAATATCAAACAATTTTTGTTACAATTTTGATATTTTTGTTCGACTAGGCGTTGCAGAATTTTGGCGCGAGAGCAATTCAAGAACACTAACCTAATTTCATCCGGACTCCCAACTACATTCATCATCATAAAGAACTGAAAAGCATCTGCATAGTAATTTTTGGTTATGCGTTTCGCATTTCATCAATGTAAAATAGTCAATATAAGAAGTTTTATGGTGGTATATTACTCGAATATAGTGAAATGACATGCCATGGATCCAATAGCAAGGTGGGCCGATGGTGTCACATTACGTCGACGTTATACTTACATACAAACACTACACTATTACATCTGAAACTACCGATATGTATTTATATTTATATACGACATACAGTCTCTTTTACCCTTTAATGTATACGACAGTAGTTTTACCGACGCATAGCACACTGTGGCGGGGGTGTAGCGGGGCATATACATTACTTTAACCGTGTCGTGTGGCCACGGAGAGTACGTTGTATCTCGGTATAATCGAGCGCGGATATGGTGTTGCCGAAGGATCATTTGCAACGTCTTGGATTACTGATTTATGGCACGTTGGTAGTTGATACGCCTGAGCTGAACCTGGTGGTGGATGTGAAATATAAAAACAGCTAAAACCTTATGTGGATGAAGAGGAAGAAAAATGGAATGAGAGAAGAAAATGATGAATGAAAAAATGGGTTAACTAATCACACGAACATGGGTGAGTAATCGATACGCTCATAAATATTGAATTGAATTTGTTTATTTTTGCGATTATATTGACAATTGCTTATGAAAGTTTTTGATAGAGATAATAATTATTTATTTGGTGATATCAATGGCAGATTATATGAACTTCTCATTGACTCTTTGCACGCTCATGTCTCAATTATTTTTATTCGATTTTGTTTTACTTACTTTTAATTTCGAACCCGCTCATTTTATCTCGTGTTATTTATTTTATCTTCGTTTATGTGAATATGTGTGTTTGTGTGCAGACAGTTTGGTGAAGGGTCAAAATTCGTATTTTATATTCGCCCCCCAACTTGCAATCGAGCGGGCTGCATTGCGGCGCGGATTTTTACGAGGGAAGAAGTCGAGTTCGTTTATATACCGCGTGCAGTTTCAAAACTTTTGTGGCACGAAAAGCTTTTTGGTTGCGGATTATCGTGCGGTAAATTGCACACTCTTGTTTAAATACGTATATGTATGTATGAAATAAAAGAATATTCTTCAAATGAAGTAAATTTATGTCTGATTGGTACAATACAGTGGAACCCACAGTCAATATCGACTGCAAAGATATTCTCATGTGTGCAAATGTGAATGTTTTTCATAATATTCCACTAAGTTTTAATGAAATATGAAAAATAAAATTTGTCGCATAGAAATAGGGGTGGAATTGATGTGGAGATAGTGGAAAAAATTAAATTGGCATATTAAATACTGTTGAGGAACAATAATTGAACATTCATGAAAAAATGACATCAAACAAAATTTTTTCCGAATATTCCACTCAGCATGTCTTCCTTTCCAATACCCATCCTAACATTTCACGATTCAATTTGGATATCGATAAGTTTATATGCATAAACAAACAGACATAAATTCTCCCACAAATAAACCGAATAAGTAAACATGCGTGTGTAAATACTTTCGTAATATGCACGGAAAAAGATACCGAAGGTCCAAAGGGTAAAACCAGTCTATTCCCGTACCAGCCGAGCGTTTTATTTAAAACCTTTGAATACGCACAGGGGGATCTGCACGTGTGTTATGTCTGTGTATACATTTGGTCCATTGGAATCGCTGGTTATAGCATGACGGTTACTCATTTTGTTACACAGAATCATGTGCATATAACCTAAATTGCTTATTCAAACTCTTTATTTGTTTATCTTTCATCACACTACAGATTCAGTCCTAATTCTTTTTTACCAATCCAAATATTCCATACAATCGATTGATATCTTGTCTGTTGAACCTTCGTTTGTTTCAGATTTTTTTCTTCTCATGGATTGAATTTGCGATATGAAAAGCGTGGGGTGGAAATGACTTATGATGAATTTCCAATGGGCAAGAAATTGACATAAAAAGTAAAGATGAAGACAAAGGAGGGGTGGAAGAGGGAGAATGGGATACGTCTCTAAGAAACCGAACACGCTCAGGTGAACATACAAGGCAAAAGGTATAATGATGAGAGGCGAGCCGTCGGTGTCGCATTTCAGCCTATTATGATTCCGAATAAATCAGGCGAAGGAGAAGTAACATGAGACCTATACAGCCCCGTGTGTCGCTCTCTGTCTCGTACACATACACACACACACACACACACACACACAATTGTACAATCCTATATAAATTTGCGTATATGCAATGATATATAAATTTGTTTATGGGAATAAATATGGGAAAATAAAAATTGCCGAGGAACTTGAATGAGTGAAGGAAATAAATTGAAGAAATGGAGAAATGAATTTTGGAGCGTTCGGGATGGAAAATGAAGGAAAGGAACTTCTTGGTTTTTTGTTGTTCGTTCGAATTTCACTGTGGGTGAGTGTGTAGAGTTCTTTTTATGACTGTTGGAAAAACATTGGAGCTTCAGAAGCTTCTGAGCAAATGTATCGATGAATAAATATTAACAAAATTGGATTGTCAAGAAGTGTCGGATGGTTTTCCTATCGATTGTTATTCACCGAGGTAGGTCTCCACATTGCAGATAATTTCCTTTAGTGATGTCTTTATAACAATTTTGATCGCAGTCATTAATGTTTATAATTTTTACCTCCCCATCGTCACAAGTGGTGTAACACTGTTAATCATCAGTCTAAAAATATTGCATCTGGTTAATCTCAATGATATTAAAATTATTTTTTCCAGATGATAGATGAAAATATCCGATACACCAATCAGGAACTTCCTACGTCATGAACAACTACATAAACAATTTATTTCTGGACACATTAAACTTCAAATATCGTTCCGAAAAATAAAAGTATTCGTATAATTCCACCAATTCTATGTTGAAACAATACAAAAGCGTGATAAATCAGAGTAATAAATTTGTCAATGCAACAATTTCTATTATTTTCATTCAATGTTTTGACGTTTCGATGCAATTACACGATCAACACGATGACCGATGCTCGCCAACATGGGGAGTGTCTCTCAGTATATAATCGCTTCCCTTGCACTTATTCAATTTAATCTGAATTATGGTGTTGAATAATATAAGCGATAACATTTATGCATAAGGCTATGGATTAATTCTGATTTATCACCTTCATGATTTATTTCAAGTGTCCAACATGAAATAATATTTCGTTTCTTATGTGTAACTACCTTTATTTCATCTTCTGGTGGTTCCTTCTTCACTTCAGTGAGAGATTGCACATTTGAAACATTCAGATCTGACGATGATGATGATGATGACAAAGAAAGTGATGAAGACGGCTGTTTTGAATTATCTTTCCAATAGACAATACTCTCTGTTGCTGTAGCATTAACAGTTGATGACGATGGTGATGACAATGATGATTTACTGCTCATCACGTCTCACTCGACATTACGTTCACAAATAATAATACACATCCATTCATTGAAATGTTGAGTTTATGTTTATTAATTCTACAACACGAGTGAAATTATTTAACATTTTTTGAAACAATAATTTGTAATTTATTCGTTGACTCTACAGGTGCGCCTGTCAAACTCAACAAAAATGTCACTGGATGATTCTATGTGAGTGTGTTTGTATATTTCGCGGCGCGTTTAATCACACGGCGCATGAAAATCCTCTGCGCGCTCAATTTTAACTCAACTTTACACATTTATGGATATAAAAGATGTTGCAAAGGATAATTATTAATGTAAATTTATGTTTATTCATGTGGTTTCAATGTTTATTCAAGTGGAAAATTCATTTCACTCGCTTGGAAGAACTGTGTGAAGGTACATAATATGAAAGTGAAGAATTTTTGATCGTTACTGAACTTAATATACTTTGGAAGTTTCATTTTTTCAACCTTAATTTGTTTCAGAGCATCACGTCACTATCTTCCATTAATGTCATTGTACACTGAAATATTATCTGGACTTCAGGAATTATTCAACTCTTTATTCATGTGAGATATTTATTGCTTCACGCGTTGACGTAAAGACCACGAGGAATTTTACTCAGTTGTCGGAGTAATATGATCAAAAATAGCTTTCGAGTATTCAACGAATGCAGAATGACGTGTCGAATTATTTTATCACTACTGGAGTTTATATTTGAAACTAAAGTTTATAATGTTCGTTTGAATTCCGATAGAATTTGATTTTCTATAAAAATGAATCATAAATTTTGATTTGTTATGTTTTTTCACATTTTCAATTTGAATTTTGTAATGAAACTGTCGCGCTGCACAGATCGTTAGCGAATGAATGGCGATGGCGTTACGACCATACGCGATACAACGTCGGCTACTAAACTTGTCTCACCCCGCCAAACCGTATGCGCGTGAGAGGGGGATGACGGTAGGTGCTGGCGGGTGGGTGATGTCTCTCATTTTTTTCCATAGTTTTGTGGGGTGAACACATTGAGAGAGAATGTGGTAATGATTATGAAAAATTCATATTTACTCAACATTCTTATCTCCAATGCTTTAAAAAAACTGTTGTATTTTTAAAAAATATTTTTTCACGGGGAATTCTTTCTTTTTTGAGCATACAGGAATTTAATATGAATTTACATCACTTACATATGAATATTTTGACGAACAAATACAGAGAACATAACATCAATAAGTCCTAAAGAAGTTTTTACTCTTCTTCTTAAGTACTTTTGTAGTATCCGAATATATTTGTTGTGCTTATTCTTAAATTTATATTCAAAATAATATGAATGTTCAATATATAGTCGATGTAAATTTATAGAAATGGATCTACAAAAATATTTTATGTCATATTAATTTTTAGTATATTTGAATTGACTTCGATAATTTGCTGAACGAAAATTGTACCGTGAAAACGGATTAATTGTGGTAAATAAAGGAATCATCAATATACTGAACTAAAAATTCCTCTATGCATGTAAAAATGAATGCAGAAAGTTCGCTGCAAATAATTGGAGTGCATTCAAGTGTATTGTGATTGACGCAAGAATATTTTGTACTTTCAGTTGGATATTGGGCGGCGTACTACTTTGTAAATATATATATTGTTCATTAGTTCTGTATAAGAATATAAATGGATCAATTCTACCAACAGAACATTTTTTTGTAACGTTTAGGTACACTGTCATGATATTAAATTTTTCTTTTGCTAATTTGTAGTCGTTAAATCTCTAATTAACCAACATTTTTTAACCATTTCAAAATATTTCTACAACTAGAAAGCTTTTAATTCTATCATTCTCCCTTCTTCCCTATCATATTTCGTATATAAATGCGTTAAGAAACAAATTTTGGAATATTGTCAACATGTAAATTAAATTAATTTCGTTAAGTATCCTCTGATATTATTCATGGCGATATTTCAATGGTTCCCATGCGACGTTTCAAGTGTTCTTCATTCTGCAATGAAACATACACGTCCGAATTATCCATTAAATTAATAATAATGATTATTAATTGTTTAACGAAAAGGTAAACAGTAACAATTTGCAATAGGAAGAGATAGAGATAGGAAATATAAAACATTTTATTATTACAAAATAAAGTTGTATATTATGCAGTGAAGACAAAAGCCAAGCATAGAATTTTCATATACTAAAGCAGATCTTGATGAATCGATCAATTATTGATCTAATTCATTCTAATTTTTATTATTGCAAGGATTGTTCAGGTGTTGTGATTTTTTTTCAGTACTCATCTTCCTGGGGTATCACAATCATGAAAAATTACAATCTAATATCACTTAGTCAAGAGTAATGTTTTTTTTTCATCATTTTTATATGACAATAACAGCGGCACACTTTCTGGATAAACGTGATAGTTGAAATCACCGTGAAGATCGTATGAATAAGGATGAAAGTAGCAGAAAGAATTATGTAGATTTGCATTGCAAAGTGCAGCAGCTTGTGTTATTTCACGTCTTGACCTACCTTCCTGCAGTCGCTTTGACGTTTTGTCCAATTGTCTTCTTGTTATTCCTGTGAATTACATATTGAACAACTACCACAAATGCAAAAAGATGGAGCTTTTCGACTAATTACACATGCAGACATGGAGTTATGAGCAGGAGCAATTGGAGAATAAAATTGGTTTTTCAAGGAGCATTTCCGAGAACTGGAGAAAAATACAGAAGCAATAGCAGAGAATTGGATTGGTCTTAGTAAAGTCTGACAATTTGAATATCACTATGCAGTTCCCACTCGGTTGGAGGGATGATGATTCACACATTGAATGATGGATTAACCCGTACCTTTACAATCTTCACTATCAGCCGATTCATTGTCCACTTTATCTGGATTTTCCTTCGATTTTTCATTGCCAACACACCGTACTAAAAACATTGCAGTGGCGCCAATTAGCGGTGGCACACCAGCCAAAACGAATGGTATTGTATATGAACCTGTAAATGGACCAATGAGAATATCAACCGTCACATTTGATCAATATCACTGCGAATTCCATTGCAATTCATCATCACCAGAATGTTCGAATATTAATCCAGCAATTGGTGGGCCAACTGTCAACGGTATCGAACACATTCCAAGAAGACAACCAATCGCTTGTGTCGCACCATTTCTTCCACATATGTCAAATGCAATTGGCCCTAACAATGAAATGAAGCAGCCATCAAATAGTCCCATAAACAATGTAATTACCAATAACAATGAATAATGGGGTGGAGTCAATGGTAATAACATCGTCAGAATTCCAATGCTAACGAATGATATCTGCAAACAAAGATGAATACAATTCGCTCATTATAAAATCATAAATCAAGTTCAATAATAAAATTGTCGATCGATTTTTATTTTTGTTTACCTGCTGCAATAAAATACGATTGACACGAGGTAGATCAGCAATATAACCGAATACTAAACGTCCAATTCCTGATGTTATACCGATACACATCACAGGTACTTTTTTATCTGCATCTAGGCCAAAAACATTTTCTACAAATTTACCAATGTGGACATATGGTACAAAATATCTAAACAAAAAAATACAATTCGGGTTTTAGTCATGTGGCTTCCTCCATTCATTTTGTAGCAAATCATCATTTCTGTATTCATTTACCCAAACAATGCGATTGGTATAGCACTCGCCCAAACAACGTAGCGTTTTTTCTTCCAAATTGATAAATTGATCGCTCGCTTTGTCTTTTGGAGAAATGAATCAGTCTGTGGGGTTTCATAATTCGGAGATCGTGCTGATTTTCCATCCACTAGAGAGAAAAAAATAATGAATGTGGGAGATGATGAATGGAACAGGAAAATTATAATCGTCAATTAATAATTAAATTGCAAACTCATTTTACCAGGTATAGGTTTGAAAAGGACTGCGCACATCATCACGATGGATGTTAATATAGCTAAACTTCTCAGTGTACCATCCAAACCAAACTGCTTGAGCAAAGCTGCCATCAAGTAAGGCATTATAATAGTGAATACAGAACTACCAGCCGTAACGATTCCATTGACTAAACCCAAACGCCGTTTAAAATAATGGCCCAAAATAACCAAGCTCGGTGTGTATGCGAGACTTGCACCCAATCCATACATTACACCGTAAGTCAAACACAAAATCTCAACCTGAAACATTTTCAAGTAACGAAAAATATACAATCGTTAATTAACAATTATAACAAAGATATTTTAGATGGTAGTCAACAATTTCTGAATGCGAATAAAATTTTTGTATTACATTGTGCGAAAATATTGATGATAATAACATTCCCCCAAATGCCAATGCACCACCGATGAATGTCGTCATTTGAATTCCAATTTTGTCAGTGAGAATTCCGGCGATTGGTGACAAAAAAAATGTTGTGCCAATAGTTAATGAACCAACGAGTGCTGTAAATGAATGTTAAACAATGAATTAAAGATTGAATTGACGAATAAGTATCGATACATTTTTTTAACAGTCGCGTCAGTAAATGTTGAAGACTCATTATTCCAGTCTGTTAACGATGTAAAAAAATTTATATCGCAATTCCTTGTATGAAAAATGTATAAAGTTGATTGATAATGTGAGAATGACAATTAATGTGAAAGATTTTTTCATGTCATTGATAATTGTAGATTTTTATTTGCATTTGTTCGGCATGAGATTAAAAAATTCATTTGGCAATGACGTCACTTGACCCCTATTAAAATTAATGCTACTGTAATTGATGATTAATTCTGACCGGAGACTGCATCAAATGGAAGCATGTTGGTCTATTGTATTTATTGTCCATTGTACAATGGCCCAGCTCAATCGATCACCGCCATTTATTGTTATCATTGTAAATATTATCATCACTGACTTTATTATTAATATCGGAAGTCGTGTCAATCAAGTAAACATTATATAAATAAATAAATCTGTGTAATCAATGAATTGCTCTTACTCTTAATTAATCGGTCAATTAACTGCCCTTTTTATTATGACTTTAAGTGTTCACTTTTTTATTTTATTTATCATTTTTTTCATGGTGATTCGATGATAAATTTATCATTACATGAAGCAATAAACAATGTTTTTTTTTTCTTGTACTTGCAATCAGTTGTACAAACCAAGATTATTCGACGGTTGGTGAGAGAAAGTTAAAAAAAATATTTGGATCAAGTGAAATTTTTTTTTCGCAATTCATTCTACATTTGTTGTCAATTGATGAAATGAAACAGATCTGAAATTGAGAGAATTCAAATGAAATGTGCATAGACATATAAACAAATTCATTTCATTACTCAGTATTGATTTGTTTATATAATTTCGCATTATTTTATGGAATTGTTTGATACGAAGGGAAAATGGTTAGCATTGAGTGGTGTCACTCACTCCATTACGATGCTATTGAATATCGAATGATACACATTTCATCAGAGAATAAAAATTCGGGGTGATAGTCCGAGCGAAATGACCAATTTCCACAGTCGTCTATTGATGTAGCGAGACAAAATGAAGAGAATATGAGAAAAATTAAAAAATTATTATGACTTCGTCATGCTCCATCATTAATTATAAATGGCAATGATTATCAATGGAACAATAGAAAGTGATATTATTTTCTTTTTTAAATAGTAAATTTATTTATGCGTATTGATGTTCGTCCGGGTGGCATTAAATTACAACCGCAATAGTCACTGATATAATTTGATACTCTCTTTCAGTTTCAGTTTATATATTTGTTTTGTGCTCAGTATTTTTATGTACACAGCGAAAGCGGTGAAATTATAATACTCGAGTGAGAAATTCTACTTTAAAAACTTCAATGACTATTTTTATTCAAGTTTCAGCATAAATATTGAAAATTCTTTTGCAACTGATTAGATCTGTTCATTATTGGACAACTTACCAGCTTTTGCGTTTACTTCAGTTTCCCCAATGTCCTCCAACTTTCTAACAAGCTCGATATATATCAATGAATAACAATTAATAACACTGAATAAAATTCCATTTATGGTAAAGCTACCAAGCATTATCATCCATGCTCGGAAACCACCATCAGGTGGTATGTGATCAATCGTTGATTTTTCATCTTCAGTATCACCATTCTTTCGTTTTGATTCATGTTGACGAGCAGCATCAGATTTAAATGCAACCGCAGTATCAATAACCACTGGTGGTGGTTGATTTCTTAAAAAAGCTTTTTTTTCATTGACATCAACATCACAATTTTTATTATTCAATTTTTCTTTTGCGCTGACACTTCTATGATTCTTCGAAACGTATTCATCATCAGACAGTTGCATTGAATTTGTATCGACATTGGCATCTAAACCATGTGTGACTGTCATTGTTTCCTCTTTCTCGTGTTTTATCACTCAACGACAAATATAATGATCCGCAATTTATAAATTCACAAAAATCTGAAATAATTCAATATTTAATGTTACATTGTAATGAAGTTAATAAGATAACCTCAAATATTATAAATCAAATAAATTATTCACAAGTTTGAGACTCGATTCACATTGAGCATTAGAATAATTTGTGTACTCTAGTTAGTGAGTTATTAATATTACTTACGCAGCCGAATAATTCACCAGGATATCATGCAACAATACAGAATACATCGCAATGAAGAGTTCGAAGTTCAAATGATTCCTTTAACAACAACGTCATGTATACAATCAGGATTTATTTGTAACTCATCAATGTCCATTTAAAATGTTCCATCTTCAGTTTATATATCAAATCGATTGACTATTGATAGACTTCAATACAAAAAATTATCCTGAACTTTGTTTCAGTACTCGTTCTTGTCTCGTGAATTTTATTCTCTCATGTACACAATTAAAATATTTTCTCTCCAAATATGAAGCTGTGTAGACGACAGAATAGGCAACAAATCTTCAGTAGTAGTGATCACAAAAATCGATTGTAAAAAGTGTAAATAATTTTGTCATTAAATTTTCAATATGGTGAACCGTTGTAGAACAAATAATTCTAAGAGAAAATAAAAAGTGAACATTAAGAGGTTATTTATGTGCATTCGTATTTATGTATTCGGTGAAAATAATAATAATTGAAATTACGAAGTACAACAGGCGATAAATATGCCGCGAAAACAGGATAAGACGCAGTAAAGCGAACGCGTTGACACCAACGCGTTCGCGTGGGGATTGAGACTGATCTCGTGGGACGTTTTAACGAAGAGCTGTCGACGTACGTCGCGTTTAGGAAACCAATACTCAACTGCCACATGCGTATGTATATACGATCAACTCTCTGTCAACACTAATGTCCAGCTTTTTCTCTCTCTTGTCCTCACTCTGATAACGTCACAGGAGGGGCAACATCACTCGATGATTACTTGAATCATTCCTTTGATACATGTCAGTAGTTGTTTCATTAATTTTTATTTGTGACTAAAATAGTTTATATAGACGTACATGTGTACGAACGAGTCTTGAGGATTTTATGATGACAGTAGAGCACGAGTGAAAAAAAAAATAATCGATTATGTGGGTGTGAAATATTGGAAAAATATTTTCACATCCACAATTTCACTTGGTGCAGAAATTTTCATGATTTGCTGTCAATCCAAATGTCGAGAGAATTTTCTTCTGGATATTTATGTGCTGAATTCGTGATTTGGTGTCACTAACTCATGGGAAAATCCATCAACAGTTGAAACAAGAAATGTTTGAGAGTTCTAGAAAAAATTAGGAAGTTGATATTCATAAAAAAACGAGGGCATCATCCGTTGCATTTTCCTCTGATTCTCCCATATCTCAAGATATTTTTTGAGAACAGGTCACAGTGTAATTAAAAATGCAACAAAATTACACTTTGTTCTATAAACGAAATGGATAATGTTCAACCTTGACTGTATAATTTGATAATTAATAATGAAATTGTTGGTATCGTTTCTGTTCGTTGCCTTAAATTTTTGATTTGGTGTTGTGATATGTTAGCAGGTTAATTTGGCGATAGCAGCGGTAGTCAAAGAGGTTTGGAATACCAAATTCATATTCCTTCAACCACTAAGTTCCCTTTGTTTATCGCCATCGGAAGACAGGAAAAGTCCAAGGAAAGCAACAAGGAAAAATTCTTCCTCTCTTCGATCAACCCATATCAACAAGAAAAATGCGAATATCACCAAAACCCTAACAATTTACTGAATTATCTGATAAATTCCGTCAAGTAAATGAACTACGTCAAATCGAAGTAGACATTTCAGCAACAAAGTACATTGGAACTTTCAAGGACGCACTATAAAATTGCGCACCTGCTGCACTAACGCATCAGGAATCAATTCCTGGTACCCCTTCGTAATCTTGATATAACATATTTTGAAATTCATACAACATGTGACAATACAGGCGAGAAAAATTTCCATCAGCTTTCCCTGAAATCTTCAGCATGAAATTTCCCTTCAATTCAAATATAAGTCGCACATCTTTATGGGGAAATAAAAAAAAGTCATCCATACACAGCAATAAAACTGAAGAAGATAAAGATATAGAATAGTTATACATACATAAAATATATATCTATAACGTTGTGCGACCTAAATTCGTGACTGCGCTTCTATATATACTCGTGCATGTGTGATATGTTTGAAGACCAGTAATAAAACCTGCAAATATTGTGTGAATATTTGCCGTACATTAATTAATTAACCAAAAATTATTTCTATTGTCTAACGAGAATGTCTGGTTCACATTCACTATCATTCTCCATTATTACGTTATCAACTATCACTCTAATACAAATCGAAATGGAACCACCACCACACACAACTACCACTGCAAACTGTGATGTTATCCAACTGTCGTGCCGCATGCGCCAACACACACGTGCACTAATATTGATGCAATGAACTCATATATACATACAAGTTCAAACATGTTGGATGGCGAACTCTATCACTATATAAGAATGGATGGAGTGACAAAAAGCTGGAGAGCACTGTTGATAAATGAAATGTAAGCGCGCGAACACTAGCGCCAATATTATCGCGCCATTTCACATAAATTGAAATGTATTTGAATATGCACGGGGATATTTACTACAGCGATCATTTTTTACGATCCATATGTCTGTTTATCACGTCTATGACAGGGACAATGGAGATTTAATTCAGTTCATGGATCGACTGCTGAAAGACTAAACCCTACGACGTTGGAGAATTTTTTCTTTCATACAGGATGTGAAGAAATGAATCACATGCGTAGATGAATAATTAAATAGTTGGGAACCATTCTGATATTATTCATATTTCCAACTGTTATCGAAGCAATCGGTAAGAAATTTGTTTCAGCGAACTAACCAACAGAAGGAACACATGAAGAAAAAATATATTCGAATGTTTGGTCTATTGATATGTGACGGGAACTGTATACACATTTACTCCTGAATCTCGGCATTATCTTCAGAATATTCATCATGTAGCCATTTACCAGTGATGATTCCAGCTGATGCAGGATTTTCAATTTTATGAATTTTTCCTTTTGCTGGTACAATCGAATCGAAAACCACCATCACATTTTCTCGCATTGTTATGTCAAGTGTATTATTCAATTCTTTTGATGCAACTTGTGTTTGTGTAGTTGAAATGAACGTTGATTGATCAACAGCTATTTGACTGACTGATGAAACCTGTAATAGAAAGAAAGGTTATGGATTTGTTGATAATATAAAATGTTTCTATAACACTGGCACAAATATAATTTACCATACTGACAGCGTATTTAGGATCATCTCGCCAACTGTCACGACTTGAAAGATAATATGGCGCAGATTGTTGACACTTGTTGATATCTCGTCTTTTCACAATGATGGTTTTTATCGTTGGATTCCAAATCGACTTCAGATCAAGTGTATTTTCAGCATGATCAATGTTTGAATGATTAAAACGAACTCGATACGAGGTGAGACAATTGCCTGTGGTATAATTTTCCCATTGCTCATAATTACCCTCAGCTTTATTTTCCAGATCAATTCCAACGTGTAAATGATTCACGACGAATCTCAACAGATCCAAAGACGTTGGTGAAATAGTTGAGGACACGACCAAATCTTTTATTCCCAATCGGTTGAATCTTATTTCGAAATGCATTCGATTACCAAACATTGAAGGAACTTGTGAATATTTATCTTCATCAGAAGGTTTGATCATCATATGATCAGACTCCAATCTGCAGTTCAGTATTGTGGCTGTTCGTGGTTGGCACTTTAGTTTTGCATCTGCACTCACATCTGATATGTACTTGCAAGAATCTGGGATATGGGGGGACATGTGAGCTTGGTAATCCACATTGTAAATCACTTCTGGTCCATATTTCCATGGTTGACTGCTGGGATCCAGTTGACTCACTGTGAAGAAGATAACGAAAACGATGATTCAGAATCAATTCGAATATTTCCACAGGGTATAGTTGAAGTGGTGATGCTGGAAGGTACTGTTGTATGTCAATAACATGAAGAAGTATTGATTGATACATCGAACTTACAGACAAGCAAGGGAAGAATGATAAACGTCATGTTCACTCGTTCTCCTTCGTGGTGATGTGACGAACATTTTCATCCCATCGACGCTCTTATAATGAAAAGCAAACCCGGATCATTTAGTTGGAATTATGTAGGATGAACAAATAGACGTATACTAAATTGAATAATGTTCTTCGAGTACATTTACTACTGCATTGATGATTGTGATTCATATGATGAGAAGGTATTGGGTTTCCAACTGGAGGATACAAACACGCACAGGAATTCCTCATTACAATACTCATTAAATGAACAATCGTCATGCAGCTTTAGTTACTGTTGACGAATCACAATTCCTAGTTCGGTGTAGGATTTGAAGTTTTATATTGACATCTGAATTATAATAATTTAACACGTTTGGATTATTAATAAGAAATGGAATCCTTCCTATACTCTAGTAATCTCGTTTCAATTGTGAACTGTCTTTATCAAAGGGTGAGGTTTGCAAGACGATTAATTTTCTGGAAAGTGAGACTTATTGATTCATCGACAACATGTTTCGTTTTTTTCTTCAGATTTTTGATTATTGTGCTGATTTTAGAAAATGATGTGAAATTCCGATTGTCCATGACAATGAAATTTTCAGCTGAAATCTGTAATGAAAGAACATGAACGCTATTGACGTGGAATTCAACATTCGTCATGTATTTTCTGATTTTAAAACTGGCACTTACCAGGTCCACTTCTACATCTGTTGGATCGACTCTCCGCAGTTCTCTCGCCGTCAAAAATGAGTACCATCGTGATTTATCAACACAGGCAGGATCCTCCACATACTGTTCAATTTCTAGAGATCTTTCGAGTGATTCATCCAATTGAGACATGAGGAACAGGTTCATGATTGAACTTTTTTTATTTTTTGGTGGAGCAGATCGAGTGACGAAGTAATGTGTTCTACAATGTTCACTCGTTACATTTGATGCTGTTACGAAGTTTCCAGTTTGTCTTGTGGACAAATCCACACCGACAATCAAAAGACGTGCGAGTGTCCTTATCATATTAGAAACAACTAATGGAACTCCCAGTGGAACCTTGACAACACCTTCACCATTTTCCTCATAAACAATCTGAACAAGTTCCCGTTGAAGAATTTTCTTGGTCCACATATCCTCAATCACATGTTTGTGTAGTTTCCTCTGTTTGTCATCAATCGGAGTTGAATCAACAGAAGTTTCGTGGAAACGACAGTAAAGTGATGAACCCAATCTTTGACAACTGAATGATGAATGTAAATGAAGATTCATGCTTGTACAATCAGGATCACCTGTATGAAGAATTGTCCCGTGATTTTGAACAAGGTAAGTCACTTCAGTGCCATTTTCTAATAACTTCAGGCCAGGTAAATCAAACCTAGCAGCTGAAAAAATTGTTGATTAGTTGAATCGAGGAAATAGCTGAACACATGTGACAGTAGATTTCGATGCACAATTTTTTATTCGTTATAAATGCAACAAAATCACTCACCCAGTAAAAAAGGTATAAGCGTTACAATCATTGTATCCGAAGTATTCACAATTCTTCACTGCTTTATGAGGTATCAACGCGTTCTCTTTTATGTCAAGTGTGATCGCCACTTACCTTATTAATTCAATTGCATGTAACCTTCCCGTCATGCTTATCAGTCACATGTTCATTAAATGAATTGGAAAATTAAGTGAGCTCCACAATTTAAGGTCATGATCATCCTATCAATATTTTTGTCTAGAAACTATCGAACAAACTTTTTGTTCATAGATAATTCTTGTGAATCAATGGATATGAATTATCATCATTGCAATGTGCATATTGAGGATTGTCTCCTGAAATTTCCCATAATATACATTTTCCTCAAAAAGATGTATCGAAGATTATTTTTCATTCGATGATTTCATAGCGTATCCAAATTGAATTTCACAGTGTGATAACATGATCATGGTGAATGGATGATTCCTCGCATTTAATTGTATGATGTCCTTCAAAATTATCCTTTATTTTATTATTGACATCTTTCGTTATAATCACATTGGCACTTCATCAATTGCAGGGATTAAACTGGGTGTCAATTAAGCAAAGGAATGATTAGCGTAGTTAGTTCAATAAAATGTGGTTTAACAAGTTTGTTACAAAATCATAATGAGTTCGAATATTTATCCCATAAAAACATTCTTCTCTTCACTCGAGTGATCCTCTTGTAATTTGGAATCGTCATCATCACAGTGCCGACATTCAGGTGTATTGATGTTCTGCAGGCTCACACTTATCGATTCATCGATAATATATTTTGTGTTATCCTTATGATTTTTAATTGTTGATTTAACTTTCGAGAATGATGTGAAATTATGATTGTTCATGATGATGAAATTCTCAGCTGAGTTCTGAAATAGAAGTTGGAATTCAATGAGAATTTTTCTTCTTTCGAATATGCATAAAATTGTATGGGCACAAATGCTTACTAGTTCGGTTTCTACATCTTTTGGATCAGCTGTCCGCATTTCCCTAGCAGTCCAAAATGAATACCAAGCAGCTTGTCTTGTATGTGGACAATCCTTAGGTTCCACCATCTGTGCGACTTCCAAAGGCTCCGAGAGGGAGTCTTGTGGTCGAGGAAGGAGGAAAAGATTCATAGGTGAATTTCGATGATTTGCTGCAGGAGCAGTTCGTGTGGTGAAATATTTCGTTCGACAATTTCCCATTGAAACATCGGAGGGTGTTTCGGAATTTCCAGTATATTTTTTTGACAAATCCAAACCGACAATTAACAGTCGAGAAAGAGTATTGATCATAGCACGACCAACTGGTTCAACTTCCACCGGAACCCAAACAGTTCCACGTCCATCCTTTTCGTACTCAATTTGAACAGAATCTTGCAAAAGAATTTTTTTTGTCAACGAATCATCCACAATATATTTCCAAAGTTTACGACGATTTTGGGCTTCGGGAGTTGAGTTAACCTTGACATCATGGAAATTACAGAAAATCGAAGTATTCAAGCTCTGGCAAGTCAATAAAGCCCTTAGACGAAATTCCATATTGTCAGCGTCAGTGTCACCTGAATGATGTGCTGTTGCATGATTTTGCACGAGATATGTCACTTCGGGTCCATGATTCTTCGATAGTAAATCAGGTGAATCAAGCCTGGCAGCTAAAAACGATTGGATTATTCAAGGGAAAGTATAGAAAGTACAATTTCCGATTGATTAATCCGGTTCAATTCATATCTGTGAATATCGTTTAATAACTTACCAAGTAAAAATGGAATAAGAGTCACGATCATTGTGCCAGTAGAGTAACAATTCTTCACTGCTTTACGAAAGATCAGCGTGTTCTCTTTTATGTCAATTGTGATCGCCACTTACCTTATTAATTCAATTGCAAATAACCTTCTCGTCATCCACATAAGTCACGTGTTTATTAAATTAATTGGAAAATTAAATAAGTTTTACATTTCGAAGTAATCATCATCATATTTGTATACTATTTATTCTGAATACTCGTTCAGATAGACAATATAATCCGTGTTTTTCAACACTCATGATCGTTTTATATCAGTAACGAGTTCCATCTTATGCACAATCAGTCGACATCCCTACACTCATAGGATTTTCGAATTTTTCAAGCGGATGTTTCGCAGGATAAAATGAATCCAGTGTCAACTCAATTGTATCCTCGACAGTTCCCAAATTCTTTAGATCACTGCTGTATAATTCGCTCTCATTCACTGTATCACTTCTGAATTTCTGCTTTGATAGATATATTTTGCTCTCGGATTTTTTCTGAAAACATTCTTATTGGAATATTTTTCCAAATATGAATCAGATAATCAGCAGAAAACTGTCCAATATTTACCAATCTCGTGTTAACATCTCTGAGAATGACACCAAGTGAATATCGACTACCGAAAAATGGTTGGGCACATCTCAAGCAATCCGTAATATTACGTCTCTTCTTAATTTCAATTGTTCCATCAGACAATTTACCAAGACTCTCCAATGGAACTAATCCTTCATGCAAATCTGGCGAATCTGTTTCGTTAATGCCATCAGTTGACATTTGTGTAACTTTGGAATGAACTTCACACTCGCCAACAGTGAAATTCTCCAATGATTTATATACGCCATTTGTTTCATTGGATAAGTCGATTCCAATGCTGAGTTGATTCCCAATCAATGGAATCATATTCAATTGCCATGATGAAATTAGTTGATCAGTCCTGTCCACAACATAACTATCAATCCCATGTTCATTGAATTTTATCTCAAATGGCTTTTCATATATTCCAAACTTTCGTGGATCATTATTGTCACCTTCACGATGTGGTTTCAATAATTTAATATTTGCATCCTTCATATGACATCTCAATACGTCTGGTACACGTGGTCGACAATATAATTTTAGTTCGAGAATTGTACCACCATTATTGTTGCCACCATCATCAAGTCTTATCATGTTCAAGTGACCAGTGAAATTGTATTCCGGACCATGAGTCCAAACGTCATTGCCAGGAATTTTAGCGGCTGTTCCCATCAGTAAATTCAGCATCATCACATCAATATAACGAGATAGAATCGATAATTTATCCATGCCAACACAGCAACAATCTCTATATCAACTTTTATTATCATGACTGCAATTAGTTCATGCAATACACTCACCCAGGAAAAATGGTAATAGTGGATACAGCATCATGTTTGTCGACTTGATAAGTGATAAAGTGAGTTCCTCGCTGTGATGTCCCTTTTATATATAGTCTTCCATGTCATCAACTCATCACCAGTACAAGTGTAATTCATCCATCAACGATGCAAAAATTGTTGTCTATTTTAATCAGTCATTCATCCCTATCATAAATTCCTGAAAATTATGATCCATCATCATGGTGGGGCAACAATCCAACCAAGAAAATGCTGCACCGTCTGATTCTCGATAGACCTTTTTTCTCGAGAAGTTTTCCTGACATTTATTGAATGATATTGAATACAATTCAATGAGTCTAGAGTGAATTCAATAATGTCCTCATTATATATTTTGATGAATCAATCCTGATAGAAAATGGTGATATACAACGAGGAAATTCAACTTGGACAAATTCATCTTCAAAGGCATAACAATGTCTAGAACGTTTATCTAATTTAAACGAAGTAATTTTATCATCATATATCATTTCAACCTTTGCATAGTCTTTTTTCATGACCGGCAAATTAGGTGATGTTGGAGAAATAGTGACCAGACAGTACAGAAATATTCTAACAAATAAATATATTAAAAAAATACTCCTATAACCAAACCAAATCGAATCCTATCATGATTCACATCTATATCATAAATAACATAAACAGAATGTGACAATATCGATGTTTGTTCGCTTCTATTGATCACTCAAGGCACAACAATCAGTCGGTTATGTCATTCCCATTAATTTCATCAACAACATGAGATAATAAAATGCATAATTCTTACCTCCATCAAGTAGAAATATCCCGCATGGTCAGACAATTCATCACAATCTCACACATAAACAAATTTCACACATTTGTCGTCATAAAATTAAATAAAACACAATCGTCATGGGAAAAACCCACTATTCGTCCCGCGCATCATTGGCTGTACGTCATATTGCATTCACACAGTAACAGGTTATCATAAGGATTAACTTGTGCAGACGTTTGACAAGAATATTGATGATTACCTCATAGAACAAACGGCATTCACTGGACCTATTGTCAAGTATATTATACATATGCAGATTAATATCGCAGCATATTACGATAAAGTATGAATGGATACTTTCATACATATAATCAGCACAAATTAATCTACAATTTGTCATGAATCATCAACATATATGTTTTCATGATAGACATTAAGAGTGAAACAGATGCGGGCATTCATATATCTGTTTATTTGCGTGTTGGTTCAATCATGAGGTCAATCTTATTTAGAAATTCAACTGCACAAAAAGAATTTCATGGGTTTTTTTTTACCGATTGAATAGATAATCATTGCATGATTATTTTTAGAATGTTACTGTTGGTATTCTGATGTTGGCTGTATATTATTAGAGGTTATATTTCCTTGCAAATAACTGAGTTTCATTATAAATGCGATGAAACATTTTCGATGTGACGGTTAACATGAGTTCAGTATTGTTTGGGATGAACGGAATGAAATAAGACAAGTAACAAATTCGTGATCTTCAAGGTTATCGCTAAAGATACTGCTAGAAATATTGAAATAGGATGACATGGAAAAGAATGAAGGCGTAGGCGAGATAAATTCTTGAATTTCTTTCTTGATCTAACCTGTATGAAACAAAAGGATTGCGATAGATTATTTCAGTTTTAAAACCGGCTGTGCATGATTTGGATACGAATTGGATTGATTTATTCATTTCTGAAATTATATGACAGTGAATCGGAAAATAATTTTAAGAACAAACAGCAAAAATAAATTTTGGTGGATTCAACTTTCACATGAGTTAACATTAAACTTTCAGAACATTCAGGGTTATCCAATGTTTTTCTCATACGATTTTCTTATGCATTTACTTGTTACAGGATATTGAATGAAACTCTTCTCAGATATGTTGAAATGAAATACTTCGTATTCCATACGGATATATGAATCAATATTTGGGAAATAAATATGCTAATCAACATTGTTAGATCATTGTTATAGAACTGAAATTCATGATGACATTAAGTTTTAATTGCCGGCAGAACACTTCTGCAATACTTCGCAGAAAATAATGAGTCGTCCTCAGCAAATACAATATTTTTCACTGTGGAGAGGGAAGAACACATCGATTGTATATAAAGAGACGACCGGGCTCGTTGGGATCATCACAACACAGTTTTTTCTGAAGCTCTTATCGATTTACTGTGCTCATATTATACAAGTGTGCAATTTGTAATTATAAAACAATTCACAACGTCAGTGTTGAGTGAACACATAATTGCAACAAATTATTTTGAATTCCCTGTCAATCATGGTAAGAATAACAAAATTATTTACATAAATTTGTGAGTCAGTAATACAGTAAACCGATTCTTTGTCTTGGGAAGAAAGTTGAGAGAAAGTTTGTTCACTTTATTATCAACTCGTAAAATTCTGGACTAAGGAAATATGCGAGTTGTCCTACATGAACAATTTTGATGGTTTAAATGAATTATTCATCGTCATTTGGATATAAACGCAGCAGGAATGTTGATGATTAACAGCTCAATCATATATTTAATGACTTCCATCTATTCTTTTTGTAAATACAAGTTTTTATTGCAGATAAAATACGTCGCAATTATGGCAATGATGACTGTGTTGGTGGTATCACAAAGACCACCGTATGCTGGATCTGGTAATCGTTATCCAGCTGTCCTTCCACAATATCTAACACGTGAGCCAGACCAGAGCACAGTTGCATCGGTAAATAATCGTATAAACAGTGTAGAAGATATGTCAAACGAATCGCCAACGTTAGTCAACCTCCCGAAAGAGGCTGGTGGTGATGTCAATCTCGTCAACAGGATTCAAACCTGGCCAAGAGACAGTTGGCCTTTTTGGTATCTCAATTGGAGACACCTTGAAGCACATAGAGGTGGATCACAAAATCAACCTACTAATTATCCAGCATATTATACCGATCGTTTATATTAATTCCGATTTTTTTTCAATATTATCAGTTACATTCAATCATTACTCTTGTGTGTAAATTCAAGCTTATTGAAGAACGTGATTGAGTTTTTTCTTCTTATCTTTGTATTTCCTTGGAGATCCAATAACTTAAATTGAAAATGTACTTAACACATGGAAATATTATTTTATGATTTCACTATCCATTCTCGTAACAAATGAATTCATTTTTTTCTGTGAAATATCTTGAACGATCATAATTGTTAACGGAATAATATATCAATTGTCATTTTCATTGTTTTGAATACTTTATGTGGAAAAAGTGACTGTCTAAATCGAAATATTGCGAAAACTGTGACTGTAAAACGGTTTTTTCATACCAGTGCACAATTTTAACGCGGCCGTTATCACGGTTATAACAGTAGAACCAATACTAACAGTTCCTCTCGAATTTTTATCGATACGAAATGTCATTTGCATGGTTACATGTGGTCGTAAATAAACAAAAACTTTTCTCTTCCATTTTTGTATGTAAATAAATGTAAACCAGATATTCCAACGGAAATTTATATCGAGTTGGTAGATCGGATCTATCAATTTTCATTTTATTTTTCATGTATTTCAAATATAAAAAAGAAGGCAGATACAAATTATTTTTGTTTTCGTACGGACATTTGATCCTCTCGTTCTCGTGGGCGATGGCAGGGTTTAATGGAATTGTGATGTTAACGTTATCATACGAGCAGTTGCATTTGAAACCAGAGAGAGTCAAATAAAAATAACGAAAATATCGAAACTCGTCCTCTTTTTAAGCATATCGATAAACAATTTTCTACATTGACTAATACAAACATAAAAATCCAACTTGAATGAATTAACCTATGAGTGAATCACGAATGACAATAAACTACTGATGAAATCTAGAGTGCATCACCCACGTGTACGCAAGCGTGTAGCCCACAATAATTATTTGTCGAATAACGAAAGCACACTCGGTCAATGATGCTGCTACGCAGAACAACCCATCCGAGAGCTAGAAAAATTCCAGGGTGGAGCTCGTTCTACCTCCCCTTTTCATCTTTGCATCCACGTACTTTCCAACGCACATTTTCTTCTTTTTTCTATTTCTTACGCTCTCTGAATTCTTTATATTCATACATTTTCCCCTTCAATACCTCATGTTAATGATACGCAAAGGGGTTGCATTTGACACTGCGTTCGAGCAAAAGAAGCAGTGAGGGGTGAAACACACAAGAAAAGGGAGCTCACCACCCGATATTACTCCTCTCAAGTTATGTAGCTTTAGTTGTACCTGAATCCGAGAGACGTCACGACTTCACGACGCCTTATATAGCAATTATATTTTCATTAATATAAAGAATATCGAAATTAGTTCGAACAATCACATTAATAGTAATTATATCGAAATCTGAAATACTTCCGAACTCTCATGCAATATAATTTGTTAGTATTTTCATTCATAACTAAATATTTCCAATGAGAGACGACCCGCCGGGTGACGTTTGAGGTGCAGCGAAACACAATTAGTTTTTGAGTATCCCAATGATAAAAATATATTTTCAGAGCTCATAGAACTCTTATAATGGTTTTAAACGATGAACTATCGTGAAAGTATACTGAAAAATGATATACAGATAAAATTATTGATAATTATCAATGTTATTACCAATTCCACATTGTAGTGACTCAGTTGACTCATATCCACTGTGAGTTTTTCTAAACATAACCTCGAAATTTCATATTCAATTGTCTGCTGATACATAATACGGTAAAATAAAATAGATCATCGAAGTCTTCAGTATTATCCTCTAAAATGTGTGTGTGTAACCTAGAGGATTCTCTATACTTCCCAAATGGATTAAGTTATTCGTTCGATTTGCAAATGAGTCAAGCCATTCATCTTTCAACCGCTTGAATGCGCAATTTTCAAAATGAATTCTCGCATAATTTGAACGGTAAACTCTCTCAAGATTTTGTGTGTAAATCCGACTGAATATTGTGCGATTATTCAGTTCAAATTATTCTCACGTTTCCTTTTTTTTTCCACATGAATTTGATGAAACGGCGGAACATCACCTTAAAGCCAGTGCCATCGGTCACAGCCACAAGCCGAAAAGCGCCGTTGTATATAGCAGGAGTGTACGAATTAAAGTACAGTTCTCTCATTCATACTGCTTCTGATCGTTTCATTTCGCTTATAAAGCGCTGCGGCAATGTCGGGGAGTGACAGCCCAACGTTTTTTCACGGCCAACCATGGTCCAGTTGGATTGAAAGAATAGGTCGTGATAAGCCATTAAGTAAGTGTCAATTGTCATGTGTTTTGATGAGTCATTTCATTATGATTTCACGTGATTATTGTGGATAAGTTTTGGTGTTTGAAAAAATGTTGCGATCAGGCGTCGAACAAACATAACCTCAATTGTGTGTTGTACCAATGAGTGTGTCTATCCCTTTCTCTCTATCATTTCTCTCTCTCTTTTGGCTTACTCATTCACATGTCATTTTCATTTGTTATAGATTTTTGAGTACAAATTGAAAATTCATATTTTTTTTATATTGTTTCATTCTTAACTGAAAATTTATGTTATTGACTGGATGATGAAAGAACAAAAACAACAATTGCTATCCAAAACTGGAGTTTATCACATTATATAATTTTATATTTTGCTTTTCGTTGCATGTTCCGTTCGAGTAAAAATTTATGAAATATACACTGTTAACTTGTTCATAAACTTTTGTCGAGCAAGATGTGTATCATTAGAAATAAATACTTCGATGAACTTATTTTCTCACAGGCAGTGGATTTTTCGAGTCGTACACACTTTATGGGATTTTTCCTAATTTTAATCTATTGCAAGGTATATTTATTTGAAATAACAAAGCTCAAATGTGTTGTTTAGGCGATGAAGAACCAGATGCAGAGCCATCAAGCTCTGTCACACGTCTTTCTGCAGATGGTGAGCCTCCAACGTATTTATTTATCTTGAGACAGAGACAGATAACGAACAAGAGAGAGAATCAGTCAATGAAAAAACTAGATATACCCCTTCTTTGCATCAATAAATAAACAACTGTGTCCTTCAGTGACCCAAGAGTATGTTTATGAATTTCAGACATTGATCTATATGGATTCTGCCCGGAGAGAGATACTTTTTATGGCGTCGTTTGTGAAATATGCAATGCCATTGTCAAACCACAAGCACTCATTCAACATATGGGTATAATATTTTACCATCAATTCAGAACCATCCCAATCATATCAAACGATATACAATACGAAATTTCCAACTGTTAATTTCAGAAAGTCGACATTCATCAGGGGTAGTCAACCTGCCACCACCTTCAACGCCTGCATCAAAAGCCCCCGTGAAAACCCCCTATTGTAAAGTCTCAAAACTCACGAAAAAGTCGCAATCATCACAGCCCTCCTCAACGGGGAGCAATGGTGGTAACAGCTCAACCTCAGCAACAACAGCAAACACAAAAATCAATCACTCTTCAGTCAAAAGAAATGCAGAACAAGCAAATCTACAGCCATTACTTTCAATCAATTCGCCGCGTTCGCCGTTCGAGTCGATTAATGTTACGTCAACAAATGCAACAACAACAGCAAGCGGTATCGGTGTTGCAAGCCCAATTAAAAGTCCCAGTAGCAACGGACCCAGTGGAAACACCAACAGTACGGCAACAAGTACAACGACAGCTACCACAACGACAATGTCGAGTGGGCAAAGACGGAAACGTCTCAAAGCAGATCGTAGCTCCCTCAAAGATCGTGAATACGATCCGAACCGGCACTGCGGGGTATGGAATGACGAAACGGGCAAGCCGTGCACCAGGTCCCTCACTTGTAAAGCACACACGGTCTCGCTCAGGCGTACAGTCATCGGCCGTAGCAAAAGCTTCGACAAGCTCCTTGCAGACCATCGCGCTGCGAAGGAGCTCCCGAATAGGACATCGAAAGTAACCGTTACTGGAACTGTCACTGTATCATCAGCAACTACTGCATCAACAACGAGTGGATCAATCCTAAGTGGCGAAATTGTCGCCCCGGAATCGCCGCCAGTTCTATCGCTACCCGATAGTTATCCACTGCCGAAGGTAACTCAATACATTTACTAAATTGTTATGGATATGATTCTTGACAGGTCATGAATTCTTAGTTGTTGAAGTTGATGAATGTCGATTCTACCATGATTGTATGAATCAAATTGAGCCGACACAATGACAATCAATGGAGCCATTTGGAGGCATACAAAAAGACGAAGAGAAATTCTATTCCAAAATCGATTACGTTTTTTTTTCTATTATTTTTTACCACTTCTATTCCACTCTTCACTTCTTTCATAAATGAGTAACTCTCCTTAATTTTGTTCCTAGTATCAAATATTGTTTTTGTTTCTTGTCATTACAGGCTGTTGATTTGCTTTATCGGTGTCTGGCCCCGCATGGCTCCAATAAACCTGTAAGGCATGGTTCCTTTTTGGGTCATACTTTACGGCCCATCAATATAAGATACTTAAGTCATCAACAAACGACAGAAATCAAGTTGCTCAAGCCTACGAAATCGCTCGTTTCTCTTTTTCTAGACTAAATTGGAAGAGGATTTTGTGAATGAAGAAATGCGCTTAGAAGCAGCAGCAGCTGCCGCCGCTTCGACATCGTTGTCTACATCAACTGCGATTAATTCTACATCGACATCAACCAAAGCAATGATGGCACCAATTTCAGTGATGTTGCCATCACTATCACCAATCACAACCAATGACATGGGTCACGTTGCAACACTCATTCCAGTGACCGCCACTGCATCTTTACCGACAATTTCTACATCACTGCCACCACCACAGGCACAACTGCCCAATGCCGTCCTGGAAGGTGAAGTTCCTGATGATGTTGAGACAGAAGGCATGACCCTCTACTCACCCATATCGATATTCAAAGACACAAAATCGCAGATGATCATGCAATTGCCACGGTCAAATAATATCATGCAGTCACCCGTTTCACGAAGTTATCAACAATCGCACGCATCAATGCCAAGTCTTGTGTTTGATGATCAAATGGATTTATCAAAGCAACAATTGGCAAATGGAAAGAGAATAAATAACCATACGGTTCTATTAAGTCCAATTGGTAGACCTTCGAAGCGGGGTAAACATGAATTTCAATCGGAATATTCTGGCGCTATCCAAGTTGAAGCAACTGCAACATCAACTCCATATCCAAATTTTAGCGACATTGCTTGGTCTAATTGTCATCCAGAACCTTTGGCTGTTAGTCGGTGGCTTCGCATCACATCCAGCCGTAAACAATACAATTTTAATATTCACTGACATAAAATTCCACCCACTCCGGGCTGAGGACTCCAACGCGTTGTCAATGATACTGATGATAATGATCGTATGCCTTGTTTACTCCTTCGCCAATTACTTCAATGCCGAGTCCAAAACCCGCCGAGTGGGAACACTCATTGTCATCAAACCAGCGACAACAACGATAAGAACAGTAACAGTAGTAGTAGTAATAGTAGCAGTAACACCAACAATAACAGTAATAACAACAGCAGTTAAACAAGTTGAAAATACTAGTTGCAGAGTATCTTCCATTTAATGTACTAAAAAAATTTGTTCAATACTGTGTTAGCATTTTTTCCCGCGGGCTTTCCATCGATTCGTCGAAATTGTATATAAAATCATTTTTCCGTTCTGACTTTGAGTGAATGGATGAATTCAGAAACACATCATTATCATTATCTAGATGTCCAATTTAAATTTGATTTATATTTTTTTATTTTTCACGACCACAATGATTTTTTGTTTCTCATTATGTATAAGTACACGTTCATTATTCGAGTTGATAGATTGAATGAGCTGTACAAAGTGAATTATTGATATTAAACTATGACACGGGTATACATTTGATCGAACGATGAACTTTTCGTTACAGACGCGCACATTTCATTTTGATTTTATAGAATAATTTACCATTGATAATTTTATGTTATTTTAATTAATCTTCATTATTTTTCTGTGCATCTTTACGGTTTCAGCATTAGAAATGCTTTAGATCAGTATTCATTGCGTTTCTAAAATGAATCGAAGACACATTAATTGTGTATATAATTATAAATACGAATGGAATTCAACATCGAATTGACATAAAGTAAACATACAAAATATAACGTGAAATGATTAAAGTAGACAGCCAAGGAGAATTCACTAATGAATATCCGATCTTCAGTGCTATGAAAAAAACAATGCGCTATACGTAATATCGAAAAATTAATTATTTCTCAGAAATATGAAAGAGAATGAGGGAAATAAGGGCCTCAATTATTTTCGCATTAAT
This sequence comes from Meteorus sp. PSUC_FEM 10030008, assembly GCA_018881525.1. Classification (NCBI taxonomy): domain Eukaryota; kingdom Metazoa; phylum Arthropoda; class Insecta; order Hymenoptera; family Braconidae; genus Meteorus; species Meteorus sp. PSUC_FEM 10030008. The sequence goes on from JABMBR010005384.1 coordinate 62,469, forward strand.
CGAAAGTAGTCGTTCTGATGCTCAACAAAATGAAAATAGAAATGACGTATGGCAATAAATTTCCTGAGTGAAGAGAATAAGGGAAAAGTAGAAAACAAGTCAGTCATTTGTGTAATGTGTGTTACTATCGTCATTGTCATAAACAATGAGATGAAAACAACTAAAAAACCGTAGAGTTTTCGATTAAGTATTTAATTAAAATTAAGAATTATAAATTAATGTAAGACTGCTCCTGTCTATGTGTCGTGTACTCAAACAAATGGCACTTGTATCCGCCGTACGCTTATACGTGTGTGTCCTCTCGTTTTCCAATGAAAAGTTAGCATGCAAGATTGAATGAATGTTTATGTGTAATTACTTAATTAATAAGCGACCTTTGGGTTACAAATACCTCGATAAACGTTTGCCTCATAATCTACCTGTATTCCGAAAACGAGAATGAATGAATAGAATTAATAATTGTAGAGACAAGCGACAAAGTGAGGAAATTATAATTAGCTGGAGGATAAACTGAAGAATGAATGATCGTTTTTTCCTCATAGATTGTGATATTTAACGCGTAATAATTAAGTAACGTAATATTGTACAGATGATAGAGGCTCAAAATAATTGAATTGTTTCCATGGCGATATTCAAATCGTCTCAATGTCTATGTAGACTTTTTCAAAGGCTAATCCTTTCAAGGCTCCTAACAGACAAAATGAATTATGGGCTTCCTAATTACTTTGACACTTATAATTCATCACTATGATGAACAAATAATAATGAAGAACTTATTAACCCTTTGAAGTCTTGGATAAATGAAAAATATGAATAATGATGTGAATTAAAAGCCTATAGAGAGAAAATACTTGCCATTATCATAAATGTCAAAGTGTGCGCGAAATTAGGCAGCTTTACTTAAGTGATGTGATGGTTGGATGAAAGAAAAACTGATTGACTCATCTTTGATTCGATGATCTTATCGTAGTTTTTATTTCCATAATGAAGAGAAAAGTTCAGTCGTTTTGTGTAGAAAAATTGTAGATCTGAACGGAAAGGATGAATGTTCCAATTGACGAAATAATGACAAAAACATTTTTGAAATCATAATTGCATCTTGCATGTGTGTTAGATGAATCATCATTGATCGTCAAATATTTTTTTAAATCATTCGGACAAAGTGCGTATTTCGTTCAAATTTGTAATGGCCGATGATTTATTTTTGAGTGAAGTAAAGAGTGGATTTGAGAATTGAATTGTGGAAAATAAGACAAGATAATAATTCTTAGATACAATGTGGAGTGACGACATTTATTTTTTGATATTTCAAGATATGAAATTCTTCCTGAATTTCTAAGTACGTTATTTTATTTTATTATTATTTTTCTAATTTTTTGTACAATGTGGATTGTAGTCATGTAAACGGCATAAGAAAATTTATGTCAAAGTCAAAATGCACGTGTTCCATTCGTTTACTTATTACAAACAAATGGAAAATCAATTGACAAATAAAAATCAAATTGTCTGTTTATGTGACTACAATTGTGAGGTGAATAATTGTGAAAGAAGAGAAGGAAACTGTGGCATTTATTTGAAATATATGTTTTATATTTATTTGTTTCCCAATTTGTTTCATTTTTTTTTCCGAACTATAATTTTTCTTACTTTTGTACTTTCAAGTTGTAAAAAATTACATCAACTCTCATATGGGAGTTAACTTTTTTCTTCCACGAAGAAATACAAACTCGTGTAAGTTTGAAGATATTTACTGAGCTAATTATATTATTGCAAATGGATGAAACGATGATGTATGTAAATAATTAAGGGTTGAAAATTGCGACAAAAGAGTCCGGTGAGAGTTGAAGGAAAAAAAAAATTGTATATACACATTTTTATGTTCCAAAATCTTCTCCTTTTGAATTTTCGCACAACCAACATTGAATTTGATGCGCCAATATGATATCAAATGACTGAGAAGCCAAATTCAACAATATCATTTTATCCATCTCTCGTTTATTATCCAAATCAATTTTTTATCCATTTAAACAAAACAAGTTTTAACATTTGTATGTGTGTATTATTCATTCAAAAAAAAATATTCTCAATAATTATCTTCCATTGTAATCTTTGATACTTGAATCATTGAACAATTAAATATTCCTGTTGGACTGATATAACATTTTGTCGTATAAAATTAATACATTATATTATAATAGAGACATTTTCGTCAGTCATCACATTATATAGAGTCAAGAGTGATTGATATGAACATTGTTAATCATAAACAAAATTCATTCAATATGGCTTTACTGCGGTTATGAACAAAGATAGAACACAGTAGAAAGAAAAAAAAAGGAAAATTACAAAATGAAAAATTAATAAATTGGAGGTCATTGTCACATATTCAATTTGAATATACCAAATAACAAATTAAACACCACAAATGTCAGTGGTAATTAATTAAATGCATCATAAATTTTCTCCATGACATTTGATGGTGCAGAAATATAAACATATGTTATTAATGTGTATGCTTGGAAGAAAATGAAGGTAAAAGAAAAGGAAAAAACAAGAGCGTCTCTATTGTAAATTACGTATGTATTAAAACATATAATTATCACACCAAATTGTAATTACCAATTACCTCAAATCAATCGATATCAAGTATATTGTTATATAAGTGATCGTTATTTAGAATGTATTGTGCACCGGAGCTTTTGAAAAATAAATCAAAATGCAAAAATTTTAGGTGTGACACTAGTTCATAAACAGAGGTGAAACTTCATGGAAGAAAAATTATTTTTTGGGTCATTGTCTTGTACAGAATGGTTAGAAAATTATTCTTCCTGTCATCAACTTCCAAATATTTTAATTTTCTATTGGAAACTGAGGTTTGAATGAATTTGGTATATGACAGTGGACTGAGATGTTCTAACTTGGAAAACTGGTTCACCCACTACGAATTCCATTTTTATAAAATTGTCGAGTCTATTGGATAGTATTGACTTGGTCATATATCAGTTACTTCACATGTTTGTAGAGTATATATGTGGATTTGTAAGATTTCTATATTCATTCTATGCCATGACATAACACTTTAAAAATATCTCTTTCAACATTGTAGTTTTTATTCATGTATTTATGTTTGCATAGTTCATTCTAACGGTTAAACGAAGTAGCTTCATTCATAATGAACGTTATTCCAGTTTGCTGTTGGCACTAAATTAAGTTTTAGAATTTTTTAAAATTAGATTCCATTCCAAACCATATTTTTCGAATTATTGAAGTCATTTTGAGTTTCAATTGATAAAAAATTTCTAAATTGAACATTTTTTTCCTCTGATTTTTTCTAAAAATTTTATTTCATTAACAATCAATACTAAAAAAATTGAAGGGGATAGAGACATTGGGGTTGCTTTCTACTACAGAGACAAGTTTAATTTAAAAAGTTTAAATTTAGAGCAATCAAAAGACTTTTGTGTTGTTTTTTAGTGCTATGTTGACTGGATCAATTAATCATACGATAAAAATGTTAAAAGCATCGTTCTACGTATATAAAATAATATATTATATGCAAGTGAGTTGATAACTGATGTTTAACAGGTCAGCATTACTCATTGTAAGAACGTTTAAGAGGAAAAGTGATAGGGCAAAAGAGTTAGCATGCACCAAAGTACAAGTGGATCTAGAAATACAACACTGATTGTGGTAGTTGCCGCCAAAGTGCGCCAGCTGGTGTTCAAAGCAAATTTACTTTGCGCTTGAAACGATTTGCCGTTGAATCATCCTCATGCAGTCAACTATCTTAGTATAAACTATGTGGATGACTAAATTCACCTTATTTGTTTCAGCTAAAATTTCCTTTTGCAACATCAAATGTGTAATGTGAATGTTTAGTTTTTTTCTTTCAAATGCATGACGAACATTTCGCAAAAATATTTAGAGATGTGATATCTGATTCGGTTTAATGTTCACTGTTGAGTTTGTGAGCCTGAAAAAATTGCCATGGGATGTTACAGCACCTGCGTTCATAAATTTTCTGTTGGCACAGGACGAAAAAAAAATGGACACCCTACACCAAGAACTTCTTTGAAAGAATATTCGGTTATATGTACCTTTCATTTTATTTACCACGTTTGAATTTTGTATGAAAAAAAAGGGAAAAAAATTCCACCATTAACAAATTTTTAACAGGATATTCTCATGTTTCGTGTTTCATCTTTACAGAATTTTTGTTGAGGTGGATGTTTGCAGGGATCCAATAAGAATTTTTTATTCATGTTGGCGGAAGACATTTGGAAAAATGAAGAAGTAAGAAACTAAAATTTGAATTAATAATCGAATTCGCCATATCCCAGGTCGAAATCTCTCAATAAGTTTTCCCGTGTTGTTCTGTTTTTACTCCATTGTTGAGTAGAAAAGAGTGGAAAAAAATCCTCTTCGACATTCGTGAATGTGTGAAATGTTAGAACGGAATGAAGTCTACAAAGGAAGTCGAAGAGGAACCCAAATATACCTGACCATCAGAAACCCACTAAGAACCTTGGACCCCCTGAGGCCTCTACATGTAGTTAACTCCCCTCTATTTCTTTCTCTATCGCCTCTGCAGTTCCCGAAGCTCTTCTTCATTCCCTTCCCTCTCATTCTCCTTGCATACCCATACCTCAAAGCAACCTGCCGTTGCTGTTTCTAAAGCAGACTTGCAGCCTCCCGCGTCCTCAAGAGATGAGGTAAGTTCAATGGTAGGGAGAAAATGTATTTCTCTTTCATTATCGTTCTCTCTTGCACTCGCGTTGCGCATTCTTGTGCTCTACAGAATGAGAAAGGAAGGGAGACGAGAGGAAGGCAACAGCTACAGCTGTACAACTACGGAGAGTCGCGCACCGGATCTCACAGAATCCGCAGTCATTTCTCTCTCTCTATACGAGAGCGAAGAGTTTTGATGGTGGTAAATAAGTACGTTTTTGGATATAAAAAGTGACAAATTAAATTTATCGGTTCTAAAAATTGTTTATCGAATAAAGAAATTTATTTGTTCGAACAAAAATGTATCATTGGAAATCAGTAACGGAGAATTGTCAACGTAAATATTCTCAGGTAATAAAAATTATTCTAACTCTTCCTCTCACTTTTTAATATTTTTTCTTCTAACATTTTTGCTTGGCGATTGTTTTTTAAAATAAACCTTTTTCACCCTTGATAATTATCGATTCGATAAAATCAACCAAGTGATAAAAATACTCTCACCTCATGAGTTTTATTTCCCCAATAGATTTTCAACACTAGAATTTTATTTTAAGTATTTTGTTCTTAGGATGAATTTAATTATCATAAATAAATGAAAATCGTGTGGTGATGACTCTATTTTTGCAGTTTCTATCTTAAAATTTACTCCATAATTCATTTTATAATAAAAAAAAAGCTGTAACAGTTCATCATTTTTCTCTATTTCTTACTTAAAATTTCGCTATTTCTCTCAACTAAATTCAAAACTCTCCATTCCAATAATTAATCACACGAACAATAAACACAAAATCGAAACAATTGCCCAACCATTCAGTAAACTTCACCTGACAAAAACCAAATTTCCAAACGTACCCCAAATCCGACCTCAATTTCATTCTTCACCATGTCAAAACAATCATCGACGTCACATTTTCAAAATGATAACAACAATAAAGATTACCAAGATTGTATGCAAATAACATATACCGGTGCTGATGTCACACCCTCATCAAGGTGAAGTTTGTTTCGTATAGAATATGGCAAGCGTTAGATTTATGCACACACTCAATTCACACTCGAAAAAAAAAGAAGAAACAACAAAAAAGAAAAGTTAATATATTCAAATATCTTATGCCATAACAAAAAGCAACGAATGAATATGAAACAAAATGGAACGATGCTGATTGTGAATGGCTCATCTCACTACATTATTTATAATAATCAACAAACGCATTAATATGTTTATTGTAAAATACGTGCGTGTATGTAACAGAAATAATAGACGCGTGGGTGAAGTGAAACTCCCTCTAGTATATGTCGTATACTGAAATGTTCTTTGTGTTAAGTACTATTTTTTTTTAACTCGATGATTTTTAGTGGGTGGTGATTAAATACTGATTAAAATTAATCAGTAACACATGTGAAATGATATAAAAATTATCAATGATACAAATATTATTTGCACATTGCTATTAAGTATTTATTATTTAATTATTAT